>CM056605.1:35565838-35778328 GCA_029721355.1 Tegillarca granosa
ACCAAAATGACGGAATCATTACGGTGCCACAGTTCGTCATCAAATGAACCGAGTTATCGTCTCTTTACTAATGTCGCAAGTCATGCGAACGACCGGACCTGCCGTTGTTGGCATACATTTTATGTTTTTATGGGTTTTTTTTTTTTTAAATAATGTTAGCTGACAAATAGTTTTTAGAAGGCACTGTATTTAACAGGCTGATAAGTCCAAATACATTTTGATTTAATATTTAATAAACTGAAAAAAAGAAAAAATTGCAAATCTTTTAACATATAAGTTAAAGAGAAACATTTTTAACACAATTTCGGATTGACGCACAAACAGCCTGTTCGACGCTTAACTTTACTGCGCGGCTGTTTAAGACATTTGACAGGGCCCCGTCCAATAGCAAGTAATTATCCAATCAAATGAGCGAGTGTGGTTTGAATGGGGAGTAGCCAAACTCATTATGTGATTATGATTTTTTTGGTCAGAAATAACTCAATACAGTGCATGCATACAATGTTACACAAAATTCAAACGCATAATAAAAATCATCCTGAAATGATGGCCGAATAGAATAAAGCCGTGTACTTATGGATATCATTGCCTCTCGCCCCATAATTTTAAATCCTGCTCTGGCAGATTCTAGTGAGGAAATTTATCGAAATCCGTGGTTTTTCTACGATCTTCGGTTTCTTCCGCCATAACAGAACTGACCGTCTCAATTTAATAAAAAATGAAACTTGATTTAGGGAGGGGGGGTTAAACACCGAAAATCCTCTTAACTTTATCCCGAACTTCGATCTAAATGATCTGTTCCATGAAATGACATAAAGGTCTCACTCAGGTAATATATTTCTTACCTGTAGTTAGTTAATGTCACCTTTAAAAGGTGTTTAAATTTACTCAGGTTTATTAAGAAAATAAAAATATTTATTCAGTATAAGATGATAAATATTTAATATTGTTTACACTTATAATTCACGACTGGAAGTCTAATTTTGTTTGAAAGTATTTCGACGAAAAACCGGGTTTCCCCGAACTTGATAGAACTACGGAATATCATTAAGGTGTGAAACTGCATGTTTTTATCACTAGGTGTGGTAATTCTGTTAATTCAGTATAAAAAGTTGAACGAAAAACAATATTGTAGTGAAAACATGTTGTAAATAAACCTAATATGATTTGTTGGTTGGTTGAATGTTGTTTTACATCACATCAGCAAGTTTTCAGCTTCGTGACTAGGCAATTTTTATTAATCTCGACAGAAGTACCAATGTTGCGCAAGCGTTCTTGAAAGTGTTTCTGATCGACTTTGTACTAATGCGCACTGATGACGACTTATGTTGCGTGAGCGTTCAAGTGTTTCTGATCGACTTTGTACTAATGCGCACTGATGACGACTTATGTTGCGCAAGCGTTCAAGTGTTTCTGATCGACTTTGTACTAATGCGCACTGATGACGACTTATGTTGCGTGAGCGTTCAAGTGTTTCTGATCGACTTTGTACTAATGCGCACTGATGACGACTTATGTTGCGCAAGCGTTCAAGTGTTTCTGATCGACTTTGTACTAATGCGCACTGATGACGACTTATGTTGCGCAAGCGTTCAAGTGTTTCAGATCGACTTTGTACTAATGCGCACTGATGACGACTTTTATAGTGCTACTACACTAGTTTGCAATGTCGCAAATAAACATCGCGGACTTAGTTCATTATATTTGCTTCGAGCCAACCAGTAAACGCTTAAAAAATGGAAAACCTTTCTCGCGGTCGACCGTGGTCAAACTACACACTATGAGAAATTAAAATACTTTCTATTGTACACAATGTATTAATGTCAATATTATTAAAAAGGTAATTAATATAGAGAGAGGAAAATTCTTAAATATTTAAGACCGGTGATGAATTTTGCTACTTAAAATAATTTACATATATTTAAAAATGGTCTAAAATTAACAAAGCCTTACTTGTTCAAGTAAAAAATTACCACGATTGTTTATGATCAAATGCCGTGAGAGGATTCAAAACAAATGATTTTTTTATTGGGACTAAACGGTCCCGCTTGTGAAATGTCAAGTCTAAGTTTAACCGCAGCACTTCACTGCTGCATATCTTCATTTCGAGGTCTCGTACCGTAAGTGGCAGGTCCTGGGTTCGAACCCCGACCGGGTCTGACACAAGACTTGAAAGTGGGTAGTGACTGTTCTTTCGTCAAGCATTGGGCATTACGAAATGAAAGTCACGGTTCTTTAAAATAAACGAGGTCTCATGACACGCCAGGCGTGGCACAATAAAGAACCCTGCTGTATAATGTCATCAGCGCAACGAACAGGCAAAATTTCTGCACTTTCGCCTATAGCTCGCGACGTCTCGCTAGATATAAATATATATATATATATATATATATATATATATATATATATATATATATATATATATATATATATATATATATATATATTATAGGTATAAGCCTCCGCTAAGTCCGGGACTTTGATTTCGGTGAAGGATGCTGGGATTTTACGTCATTGATATTAAAGATTATTCATTTCGTGGAGAGTGACAGAAACCGAATTATCAAGTGATATTGACAAACAAGCCAACAAAATCCGACTTATGATATACTTGAGTGAACTACAGGCGCTGAGAGGCACCCTATAATCATACGAATCATTGTTATGACTACTTATCGCAGGCCGAACTTTGGTTAAAAAGACGGCTTGTCGATGACGAATCTGGATCACATTCATGAGTATTTATACTCACCTTGTCTGATCACAGTGATGACCACAAACAAAATCCATATATTGTACATTTTCACTGTGTAAATACCACCCCGTGTTTACATATTGAATATGTCTGAAGTCAATTTAAAATAGCAGCGCGGAGAGCTATATTATGTACAAATACCACTGCACACAGTAAATGTTGATTAATGTAATAAGTATTTTCCCGGTAAATTGAATATAACTTTGACTAACATTATCAATACGATAGTTTAATATATATCCTGTTACGCTTATTTTTACATTCTGACAGATCTGGTTGAATAATTCAAAGGGAGGTAACTTCAGAAATCTTAAAATTTTATAACTAGTCAAGCGATACTTAACTTGGCCTTTCTATCTGCAATTGAAACAAACTGTTAAATGCTTATATTTGTTCATTTATTTATTTTTTCATTTATTTATTTGTTTATTTTCACAGTTTATTCATTTATTTATTTTTTCATTTATTTATTTGTTTATTTTCTAACCATTTCTTAACATTTTTTTAAATTTCTTAAATTTTAATCTTTTCATTGTCTCGTTTTTTTTAGTTTAGTTTTTTAGTTTTTTTTACCTTAATGGACTAAAAATTACTGCATTTTGTGCTACTTGTTGAATTGTTTATTTTGCCCTAATAAACTAAACATTTTTACTCTATTTGTGCTATTTTTATATCTATTTTAAACTGAACAGTAGCATTTACATCTTATATAACACTTAAATTTTCATTTTAACCGAAAAAAAATTAAAATAAATAAATAAAACCAAGTTGAAGGGTTTTTTTTATTTCTCACATTGTACAATTTACAACAAAGAGAAAATTCATGTACATATAACATTCAATAAACAAATCACCACGTTAAGTAATTTTGTAAAAAAATCTTTTCTTTATTTGAACATAGAGTTAATGGGTGATTAGGTGGGGGTTACAAAAACGGTTCCGATTGAAACATTTTTTTCTGTAAGTGCACAATCAAACTGGGGTCAAATAAAAATTAACTATTATTTTTATCATTACACGCGTGTGAGTTTTTTTTTATTTCGTTCAGATACTGTCATGTGCTGGTTTTGAATTTTTACAAAAAGAAATATTTAAAATTCCGCAAATGACAATACTACCGCACAGGATTTTGATTTTTACCATTGAAAAGAAATATTCTTATTCATTCATTCACTCTTTATTTCCTCTTTTACAGAGATAGATTGAAGTATAATATAACGTACAACTTAACTGTTAACTAACTAACTTTGCATAATAATAGTAATGCTAACATATATACAAATAAGTTTTAGATTATATTTATATACACAGTGTCATTTAACATATGCACATTTTCAGTTTGTCGAGGCACTACTGTCAATTTTGCAATATAGCGTGCTAGTTGCAATTCCTGTCGGTTCTCCGGGAATTTCCATACTGTAGCAGCATCTGGGTGGGAAACATCGTGTATAGTTTTGAATCGGTCAAAGTCTGAATCCGAATTTGTGCGATCACCGCGAAGTTGTAATTATTTATCGACTATAGTACTTTTGATTAATCTTTTCCATTCTGTTAAAACCGGTTTATAGTATGACAATTATTTACATGCTTTCAGCAAATAATGACCGATGTCTATGGCAATATTGCCATGTAGAACTTTTTAATTTATATAAATTAATTCATTGAAAAGTGGTACACGACCCTTTTTATGAAACACACACACACACACACACACACACACACACACACACCCACCCACACACACACACACACACACACACACACACACACACACACACACACATAAACTTTTTTCACAAAACTAACACCAAGTATCTAGTTTAGGCAAATGTTTATCGTTACATTTTGTAAAAAGTAGCCTGGCTACCCTCTAATAGCAGACGGGTGGTCGTGGGTTCGGACCCCCGCCGGCCGGTATCACATACATAAGACTAAAATTTGAGATGTTGCTTTCTCGCCTGGTGCTCGGCATTGGGAGGATAGAGTATCAACTAATCCACCTGGTGCCAGAATAAGGTGACTGGGGAAGTGGTATACTTGTCTGTGGCATATTGACTCGGTGAGCTAGTACCTTACCAAAACTGGAAGTCGCCATATTACATTTATAGGGGTACAATATATGGTCAACGAAATGTAATCTAAACCAATTTGATTCAAATAAACACAAAAAATACACAATTCAAATCGCGAAATATTACTATCCTGACCTGCTGATGTACATAAACATGTTAGTAAATTTACCCACGCACTCTTCTTTCTTGTTCTTAAGCTTGTTGTGGTGTCTGTTTTAGAAGTTGATAAAAATAAAAGAAATTAAAACCCGGGAAACCAAAACGAGACTAATGGGTAAATACATAGATAATTAAACTTATACATGAATAGCTTGTTGTTGTAATGTTGTTTAACGTCGCATCAGCAATTTTTCAGCTATTTGCGATGAAAGTATGTTTATGGATTAATCTTAGAACAAGATCGTATATGTGTGTGTGATGTGAGAGTTTGTATTATGACCTGCCGGGTTCTAGCGTGCACTCAGGGTCACGTTTTGGTAAGGTGCTAGCTCACGGAGTCAGTATGTCGTAGACAAGCATACCACTCCCCCAGTTCATTATCCTGGTACCGGGTCATCCAGTCGATTATCTATCCTCCTTATGCCATGCACCAGGCGAGTTTGCAATATCTCAAGTGTTATCTTTGACTCGGCCGGTGTTTGGACCCAACAACCTCCTGCTCTGGAGGCGGACGCTATACCACCGAGACGGTACATGAAAAGTAAAATACTGAAATTCTGAGGAAATTTACAAGAATATATGCGACAATGTATTGTTAAAGCGACAATGTAAATAATGTTTAAAATATGATCCACGGAATTAAATCCTATTAATATGAAATATAACCACAACATGTGTTTATGTGATGAGTGATACACAGAAATTACAATAAATTACAAGAAATTACAATTTAAGTTACAATAAATAAATGTTTGGCTCTCATAATTAAGAGGACATAGTATCGACTGGTTACCCGTTGCCAGGATGATGGATTTGGGAAGCTTGTCTGCGGCATAATGATTCCGTGAGCTAGCACCTTAACACAAAGTCGCTCTGAGTGCGGGTTAGCACACATCAGACCACACCCACACACCACACGCATACATGAGCTTGTTCTTAGATAAATCCACAGAGATAAATAACCTTGCTCTCATCGCGAATACCCGAAAAATAGCTGATGCGACGTTAAACAACATTACAACAACATATGGTCCTAAGAGATTAATAAACTTGTTCTTGGGCCGGCATGCATTTTTTACAGTGATACATGATACAGCACTGGTTATATGTCGCTGAGTATTGTACAAATATACACGAGTTACTTCCCTTTTATCGAGATATCTCAGTACATTTTGGATCTCTGTATCATACAATACTTTTGTCAGCATTAAATTTCATTTATCTATGAAGTTTGTCTTCGAACCACAAAATTGTTAAGACAATTAATCTCTCTAGTAAGTTTGAATGAAGAGTAAAGTGGAGGTATGATGGTTAACGCCACATGTACAGTCAAGACTCGCAACCCAAGTGGCTCAGAAGTAAAGCATAGGCCTCGAGAATGGGAGATCGTGGGTTCAAATCCCGGCTTGTCATACACAAGGCATTAAAATTTCAGATATTTGTTTCCCCTCTTGGCATTCGGCATTGGGAGAACAGAGTATTGACTGGTT
Source organism: Tegillarca granosa (assembly GCA_029721355.1). Classification (NCBI taxonomy): domain Eukaryota; kingdom Metazoa; phylum Mollusca; class Bivalvia; order Arcoida; family Arcidae; genus Tegillarca; species Tegillarca granosa. The sequence continues at coordinate 35,572,315 of CM056605.1, forward strand.
CGTACCGAATTCAAACATTATGGACTGAGGGAGTGGTATGTTTATCTACGGTATTCTGATTCAGTGGGCTAGCACCTTACAATAAAGTCGCCCTGATTGCGCGTTAGTACGTATACATGACAAGCCATCATCAAACTCGCACATTTCACGCATTCACATACTTTGTCTTAAATCAATCCATTAACACTGGTATCTTTGATCTTCAAAGATTTAATATCGTCAGTAGCGCCGTGTGCATTTGTGGATTTCACTGTGAAGATGTATTTTATTATTTTTATTAGTGTACAATCTATGTTGCACAACGTCAACAACTAAATCTGTCTTTATACAATCTCGGCGTTTATCCAGTTACACTTGATACCTTGATGTATGGTAGCGTCTCCCTTCCAGATAATGTAAACTCTAAAGTCTTTTCTTGTGTTCAAACTTTTATACAACAAACTCGCAGGTTCTAATATTGTATTATTATAATAATTATTATTTTTATTTTCTTTGTTTTGTATGTCGTTTTACTTAATGTGTTATTATAAAAACATTGTTATAATGCCGCCATATATTTCAATTTCAATCTATGTATATATTTATATAGGGAAAGGACAATTATAAGTTTTTAAACTTACGTCCGATCCCATTGCAATGTATTGAACACATGGCAATAAAATATGTTTAAACTAACACTTGTGTCATGTGCTACTTTTGAATTTTTATAAAATAATACAATTCAAAAGCACATGACACTAGTAATCTTGCTCTCGTTGCGTATGACTGAAAAAAATTCAATTCAATTCAATTAGTTTATTAGCATTAAACATATTACAATCATGTTTATAGCTATTTAACATTAACTATCATGCACAGGATACAATATATACTTTATACGAAAATTCACCTTAACTTAAACGCATTAAATATAAATTTTGCAACATTGTTAACAATTTTTTTCCCTTTATCCCTCATCAAACAATGAAACTTTTGTAAATTTGGCCAATGACAATAATATTTCGGTAAATATTGATGTCTTAATTACAAATATTTTGGACAGACCAACAAAAAATGATATTCATTTTCTATAACTTTCATGTTGTGCAACAGATACAAAAAACGCAAATTTTTATCAATACCATCATATCTACCACGCTCAATAACTAAGTCATGGTTGCTTATTCTAAATTTTGTTAATACTGCTCTAATCCTCTTGTTTTCTATAAGAGTTAAATAATTTTCTAAACCAAACATTTGTTTAAATGATAAATATGTTTCCATTTTTGAAGATAAATTCAAATTACTATACCAAATTAGTAAAAACTGGTCATGTATTCTTTGCTTCAGCACATCAAATGGAACAATATACGTATTTTGATTATACCAAACATCAGACATACCTATTTTACACAACAAATTTTTCAAAATAGTGGATGTGACATAAAACCAATTACAATTAACAATCTGTGTAGGGAACCGGAGAAACATCGACCTTCGGAAATAAAATTGTGTTAACAAAGAGATATATTTTCTGTCTCTAGCAACAACAGGCATACTTTAAGGGGGTTTGCGAAAAAGTCTGTTTTTGAGAATTGGTGAAATGTTTAGCTTTAGCCATGAGAACCTGATTTGGAAAGTACAGTACATACAAATCCATGATCAAAAACAGTCAGATGACATCAATAAAACAACCTTAGTATTTTCTGAGTCTTTATTTCATTTTATTTGTTAAAAAAATAACGATATATGTTTTAATATACATGTAGCTGTCATCTGATTGTTTCGTGTTCAATGAAATGTCTAATAAATAACCAATTAGAATTTTCTTATACTAGGATATTATCACGCGCCTTTGACCGTTCTATTATCACGCGCCTTTGACCGTTCTATTATCACGCGCCTTTGACCGTTCGGCCAGTTTTGAATGAAAGAATGGTTAATGCTTTAAAAATACTCATTTCAATTATTATATACACTCTTAAGTATTTTTGATATTTTCTTTCTTTCTTTTCGATGTAAATTTTTTGCAACTTGGTGGAAAACTGTAAATGTACCTGTATGAATAGTGTAATATTGTTTTTTCATGGATCTGAAGTTGAAAAATATTTTAAAAAAAAGATTAAATTACAAAAAAAAAATAAATAAATAAATAAAAAAATAAAATAATAATAATAATAAACATGCTAAAATCAAATTGTTTAAATACATGTACTTATAATTAATACACTTAATATCTTTATATTGATAATATAACCCTAGTACAACGGCTTCAGTTTCTAAAATTGATTTGAGAATTCCAATTTAAAGAGAAAATATGTTTACTGCGGAAGCCGACATGTGTCAAATGCAAAATTAATTAAGTTGTTATTACAACTTTGTATCTCTTAAAGCTGCTTTAAGTTTTTCAATTTTTTGATTTTTTTTGGATTTTCGAAAAATATATTTAAAAAAAAAAGATAACTTATAATCATGATCCGTGAGATTCATTTTCTAAAATTTCATTCCTTTTAGCTGTAAATAAACGGAATCCTCCAACCGGTTGGTCAATGTTTAATCAACGGCTATTATTAGCTTGGAGCATGCGCACGGATTTACGGGAACTCGAATGAATCCAAGGTGAAACCTGACAAATTGCATTAATTTTCCGTTATTAATATCCAAATGTATTGGCAATGATGTTATTTAACCCTTACAATATTACAAGTGGCAAATTTAGTGAAATTCTGTGTTTAATTTATCGTATTTCACCGTTTTGTAAGTTGTGTTAAACGACCCGTTATTTATGACGTAACCATGTTCTAATATTAGATCCGCACAGGTGCGACATCTCGCTGGGAAATTACTATTATTTCTGTATTTATTTAGCTTTTATCGTTGAACCGAATGTAACCGTGATTGTTCATAGGAACATCATTAATTAGATTAAGCACCGTTTTCAATTTTTTTCCTAGGAAAATTAATGCAGCTTTAATACACGCATATGTCGTAATGGAATTCCCCAGAGCTCCACGTGATACCTAAAAGCGTTTGTTTGGGACAACTATTTTCTATTGGCATTGGAATGTCAGCTATATTGAGGCAGGACAATCTTCTGCTTAGCTATCGAGGCGCTCTCTGAAAACGACATGGGGAATGACTACTGCATTTAAACTGTTACTTTCTTTGTTTTACAAACAAGTATTCTGTTAATACAAGTGTCATGTGCAGAATTTTGAATTTTTAGAAAAAGAAATATTAAAATTTTGTCATGTGTAGAATTTTAAATATTTCTTTTTATAAAAATTCAAAATCCTGCACATGACACAAGTAATATGTCTTAATTTAGTGTTCAGACGAGGGAATGCTAGGAAGATTTTAACGATAATTAATAACTGGGATGATCGTGGTTGGGAAACCAAAGGAAAAAAAAAAATTAAAATGGAACAGAATTCGAACCCACGACTAAAAGTATATGTTGGGATGCAATGTATCTAATATAGATCGTTCTATTTATAACAAATGGCGCGCAAAAATAGCCATTTGGATTCATATTGCTCTTGGGAAAAGTGAATTTAATTTAAGTTGGTTGTGCATGCTTGACTAAATTAAAACAACCTTTGGCTAACGTTTAAACTTTGAAAATGCAAAGTAAACAATGTGTTACCATGTAAACATCCAGTTTTATTGAGGCCATTTCGGGGTCAAATACAAGTCATGGCATACGTATTAGTTTCATTATGACAATAGACACATCATCTTAAAAGCTGTGGTTTCAATTATTTATTTAGATATATTGTATATCATTGTTATATTCCTTTGTGTATAATCATAACCAATCTCCTCCATTATAATAAAAAATCTATAACCACGCACAAATAGGCCTTACAGCAAAACAACGCTTAGTTAACATGACAAGTGCCACAACACATAAAAACAGTTTAATGGGTGGCTATGACCGGGAACTTAACCACACTAAAAAGGTGAAAGATATTTCGAAAACCACAACATATAGAGGTTACACAAAGTGCGAAAACCGCAACACATAGAAAACAGTTACATGTATATCAACGGTAGACTTTTCGAGAACCGCAACACATAAAAGACAGTTACACAAAATATATGTCGGAGATTAAAACAAAAAGAAAAAAAGACGAACAAAATCGCGAAAATCGCACGACAATAAAAACAGTTATACCGTGAAAGAGTGATCCATGTGTCGAGAGCTATAACGCATAGAAAACAATTACAGCACTTGAGAGATAGAAAATGATTACAACACTTGAGAGAGAGAGAGAGAGAGAGAGAGAGAGAGAGAGAGAGAGAGAGAGAGAGAGAGAGAGAAAATTATAAATGACACATCAGAGAGAGAGAGAGAGAGAGAGAGAGAGAGAGAGAGAGAGAGAGAGAGAGAGAGACTGCAAGAAATGACACGTCACAGAGATAGAGAGAAGGGATTATGTTATAAACGACACATGAGAGAGAGAGAGTGCAAGAAATGACACGTCAGAGAGAGAGAGAGAGAGACTGCAAGAAATGACACGTCAGAGAGAGAGAGAGAGAGATAAAGAGAGAGGGGGGATTATGTTATAAATGACACACATCAGAGAGAGAGAAAGAGAGAGATTATGTAAGGAATGACACAGCATGTATCTTCTCTCACTTACAGGTGTTAATATAGGATGTATCGAGTTATTACTTTAAATTATTGTTATAGTATAAATATAGATGTTGATTTATCGTCGTCAGTTTATTATAAATGACAGAAATCGATATTCATATAAATAATACATTAATATAAATTGTCAGAGTGCAATATACCAAATGTTTGCTCAATTTTATTAGCGCCTATTCCCAGCAATCTGAGGGACCGCTATTTACGTAGTTCAAATAGATTTTATTGAACATAAGAATCTTAGAATCAATAACCATAGTAACAGAAATGGACCAATCTGCGCATGTGCGTCTTGGATTGCATGACGTACAACATTTTTATCAATTCATTTCAAAGACAAAATGGCAGTTCAACTTCAGTCGGTTGCAGATTCGACTGGATTAAGATAAACAACAGATTTATAACATTTGATCAGTGATTTTTAAAAAAATTAATCCATTAACTGTTAAGATATACAGGTAATGTAAATTAACTATAATTTTTTAATATAACAGCATGGTATAATTTTACCGTTTTTACTGGGTTGAAATAGTAACTTGTACATCACTAATTCATTTCACACGAGTTAGAGATTTAGTATACCTAAACATTTAAGCGGATAAAACTCGTTCATACCCTCTATCTGTCTGTCTACAGTAGCCGACATCTTTCATATATTTTCTCTGTCGGTATCAGAATCATTGGAAGTGTGAGAGAGAATTTTTCAGTTGTATTAAAGACGTATTATTCTTAAATAGAACATGGAGATGTATGAATTGACCATATTGATCGGATCTGTCGGGAGACTATGATCTCGAATGATGCTCGGTAAATAAATAATGTGTCTTACAATGTTGTGATTAATGCTAGTTTGTATGCGTTTGACCAAAGATCGATATTGAACAAGTGGTCACTTCTGGTCAGTGTAATTTAATAGCTGTGAAGATGAAACTTAGCTAAGTAATTACTTTTACTGATTAAACAGCTGAATATAGCTTTTAAAAGTGAGTATAACATATTTTGTCTGTGCGTTTGAGTGATGTCTGTAAAACGTCGGATATTTAGGAAGGGAAGGTCTTAAAACGTCTAAATTCATCAGGAAGAAGGATGTTTTTTTAATTAAACCGGGAACAAAAATTAAAAAAAAAATGTCAGATTTTTAAAAAAAAGTTTCACAGTTTCGTGCAATGCAACCGGAAGTCAGCCGAAATACCAGACACAACTGGAATAAATCTAGGTACATTGAGAGTGCAGGGCAGTTGTTAGTCACTGTTAAAATTATATGTGATAAACTAAGAGTTCGAATAAAGAAATATATTTCAAGGATCAACTGAGAATAAGAATTACAATTAACCTATCAAAAGTTAAGTTGTGAGAGGTAATCATTTGACAGTCCTATGTACTAGGTAATTATTTGACAGTCCTATGTGGGAGGTAATCAATTTACAATCTAATGTGTGAGAGGTAATCATTTGACAGTTCGATGTGATAGGTAATCATTTGACAGTCCTATGTACGAGGTAATCATTTGACAGTCCTGTGTGACAGGTAATTATTTGACAGTTCGATGTGACAGGTAATTATTTGACAGTTCGATGTGACAGGTAATTATTTGACAGTTCGATGTGACAGGTAATTATTTGACAGTTCGATATGAGGTAATTATTTGACAGTTCGATGTGACAGGTAATTATTTGACAGTCCTATTTGGGAGGTAATTATTTGACAGTCCTTTGTGAGAGGTAATTATTTGGTAGCTGTATGTGAGAGATAATCATGTGACAGTTCGATGTGACAGGTAATTATTTGACAGTTCGATGTGACAGGTAATTATTTGACAGTTCGATGTGACAGGTAATTATTTGACAGTTCGATATGAGGTAATTATTTGACAGTTCGATGTGACAGGTAATTATTTGACAGTTCGATATGAGGTAATTATTTGACAGTTCGATGTGACAGGTAATTATTTGACAGTCCTATTTGGGAGGTAATAATTTGACAGTCCTTTGTGAGAGGTAATTATTTGGTAGCTGTATGTGAGAGATAATCATGTGACAGTTCGATGTGACAGGTAATTATTTGACAGTTCGATGTGACAGGTAATTATTTGACAGTTCGATGTGACAGGTAATTATTTGACAGTTCGATATGAGGTAATTATTTGACAGTTCAATGTGACAGGTAATTATTTGACAGTCCTATTTAAGAAGTAATTATTTGACAGTCTTATGTGAGAGGTAATTATTTGGTAGCTGTATGTGAGAGATAATCATTTGACAGTTCAATGTTAGAGGTATTCCTTTGACAGATTAAATTAACTGGAAACCTGTTGTCTCAACTACTATAACATAACATTTGTGAAAGCTTGTATGCAACTTATTTATTTATTTATTTATTTATTTATTTAAGAGTTTACATTTTATTCTTCAAAAGAGATGTTTATTTAAGAGTTTACATTTTATTCTTCAAAAGAGATGTTTGTATATAAAACGTATATATTTACATCTCTAGATTTTAGACAAAACACACCAGAAACAATTTGTTCATAACCTCCATCATTTCCGGTTTAACTGGGGTTGTTTATTTTAGAGTCAGTCATTATTTCCTTCATCACAAAAAAACTGTAGTTACTTAGCACAGCAGTTAAAGTGACATCAGAGACAGAGAGTTTATAGTCCTGGAGCAGTTAGTGACATCAGATAGTTTATAGTCCTAAATGGAGCAGTTAAAGTGACATCAGATAGTTTATAGTCCTGGAGCTGTTAGTGACATCAGAGAGTTTATAGTCCTGGAGCTGTTAGTGACATCAGAGAGTTTATAGTCCTGGAACTGTTAGTGACATCAGAGAGTTTATAGTCCTGGAACAGTTAGTGACATCAGAGAGTTTATAGTCCTAAATGGAGCAGTTAAAGTGACATCAGAGAGTTTATAGTCCTGAAACTGTTAGTGACATCAGAGAGTTTATAGTCCTGGAACAGTTAGTGACATCAGAGGGTTTATAGTCCTAAATGGAACAGTTAAAGTGACATCAGATAGATTATAATCCTGGAGCTGTTAGTGACATCAGAGAGTTTATAGTCCTGGAACTGTTAGTGACATCAGAGAGTTTATAGTCCTGAATGGAACAGTTAAAGTGACATCAAAGAGTTTATAGTCCTGAATGGAGCAGTTAGTGACATCAGAGAGTTTATAGTCCTGAATGGAACAGTTAAAGTGACATCAAAGAGTTTATAGTCCTGAATGGAGCAGTTAGTGACATCAGAGAGTTTATAGTCCTAAATGGAACAGTTAAAGTGACATCAAAGAGTTTATAGTCCTAAATGGAACAGTTAAAGTGACATCAAAGAGTTTATAGTCCTAAATGGAGCAGTTAAAGTGACATCAAAGAGTTTATAGTCATGGAACAGTTAAAGTGACATCAAAGATTTTATAGTCCTAAATGGAACAGTTAAAGTGACATCAAAGAGTTTACAGTCCTAAATGGAACAGTTAAAGTGACATCAGAGAGTTTATAGTCCTAAATGGAACAGTTAAAGTGACATCAGAGAGTTTATAGTCCTAAATGGAACAGTTAAAGTGACATCAAAGAGTTTATAGTCCTAAATGGAACAGTTAAAGTGACATCAAAGAGTTTATAGTCCTAAATGGAGCAGTTAAAGTGACATCAAAGAGTTTATAGTCATGGAACAGTTAAAGTGACATCAAAGATTTTATAGTCCTAAATGGAACAGTTAAAGTGACATCAAAGAGTTTACAGTCCTAAATGGAACAGTTAAAGTGACATCAGAGAGTTTATAGTCCTAAATGGAACAGTTAAAGTGACATCAGAGAGTTTATAGTCCTAAATGGAACAGTTAAAGTGACATCAGAGAGTTTATAGTCCTGAATCCCACTGTATAATAAACAACTAACAAGACAGAAAACATTTCTGGAATGGTGGAGTAAAACGGAGCACCCAGAGAAAACATCCGACCGTCGGCAAGGGAACTTTTTCACACTAGAATCTGTCCGGTCGGGATTTAAACTTTAGGCGATGAGGGGCACAGTGATTCGTTAGAACGCGCTTCAGACAACTCGGTCATCGAGCCTCCCCCAAGTCATTTTACGTATCGTACAAATTCAGAGCGAATGATTATTAAAATAAAAAGCTGTGTGATTTGAACCAAAGATGATATATTTTAGAACTTTACATGTTATAGTGCTGGTAAGACAGTATTTTTCAGGTGAATGAGTCAAGATGTAAAATGTGTCAGATGTACACAAAGTGAAGCGTTAGTTATATACATAGTTACGCGTATGATCTGTGTACTAATTCCATAGAATATCGATAATGTCAGAAACGATTATATAAACCTTGTATAAAGAGCCTGTTACACAGCGTACCTAGTTAATTGTGTTTCTTCACTCTTTAAACAAACCAGACAAGTATGTTTATATCATTACCAAAGGAATACCTGGCATGTATAACATCATTAAAATTGTTTCATTCCCAGTGTTTTATATTTCATTTGTATTTATATCACAAATTACCAAACCGGTCTGTAAAACGTGCCTTATCAGTCTTTGTTTCTGGACGCATGTGTCATGTGCTACTTTTGAATTTTTTGAAATAATATTAATATGTCATGTGCTACTTTTGAATGTATTATTTCATAAAAATTTAAAGGTAACACATGTTACAAGGCGAGCTTGTCTTTACTACCAGACTGGCGAGTGGTCTAAACTGCTACTAAACTGTGCACCTACGGATCACAGTGTCTCATATCGTATAGGTTCCCATCCAGCTTGGACCAGATTCTATTGTGCGACATTTTTTTTTAGTTTCTTTTGCCGAAAAATTGCTTGTTTTATCCGGGTACTTTGGATTTTCCCCACCATTCTAGAACTGCTAGATTGCAAGTTACCACTTGTATATTTCTTATGAAAACCGGAAATTTATTTATTTTTATTTATTTATTTATTTTTAATAATAATAATAAATGAAAGTGATTCTATGAATTCCACTGCCTTGTTCACTGAACAGTAAGCAAAGAACTCCGTGTTGCTTAGCCGTTTTGTTAAGTTGAAATGGGGCGTAGGGTGGTCGGGTTCCTTGTGTTAAGTTGAAATGGGGCGTAGGGTGGTCGGGTTCCTTTTGTTAAGTTGAAATGGGGCGTAGGGTGGTCGGGTTCCTTTGACATCTACAGTAACTAAAATAGTACCCTTCAAAGTAACACGGGGGGAGAAAGCACCCCGGTTCAATATTCAGCGTTAAATATTTAACCCGGGTCAATATTCTTTGTTACTACGGCTCTTGACAATTCTTCTTGTTTTACGAAATCTGCCGTCCAAATAAAAAGATATACATGTATTTCATTGTTTCAAATCTTACTTCAACAATGTAGGACGTGACTAGTTTAGTTAGTTGTGACATCAAAAATTAATTTACTTATCAATTAACATTCTGAAAAAATGCAGACTATTGATTTATAGAAGTGTTCTTCTACACAACAATTGTAAATGTTATCCAAACCAAATGTTTTTTATCATTATTAATTTTCCGTATCAAAAATCAGATGCGAGATAAATCTATAAAGCCTGTTCTAAATGAAAGATACCACAACGGTAGCTCAGTTGATAGAGTGCTCGCTTCGCATGTGGGAGGTCGGGATTCGAACCCCGAGTGAGTCTGAACAAGACTTTAAAATTTGTAGTGACTGTTCTTTCACTTAGACACTCGGCATTAAGAAATGAAATTCAAAGGGTCCTTCGGAGTAATGTCATGGTAGGCGTGACACGCTAAAGAACCCTCCCTGCACATTGCCCTAAGCGCTCAACAATGGTAAAAATTTCTGCCACTTTACCTATATTTGGCGGCGTCTCGATACAAGTGAACTTCTCTTGACAAGGACGTAAAACCCTATTCAATCAATCAATCTAGATGAAGATCATCTGTCCATAAAGATAAGTGTAGAAAGGTTTCTTTGCTTTATATGTCAACTTAGAGGGCCTGTGTTATAGGACCACCTGTAGTGTTTATTTCATTTAAACTACCGTTTCAGTATGCCTTTGCTATAAATTGTAACCTAAAAAACTAAAAGAATTAAAATACACTTGAGGCAAGTGTTTTAAAGTCCCTTTCCAACATGTTTTAACTAAGAAAGACTCCAGTTCAGAAGTCATATCCAAAGTCCCCTGTTTAGTCTTTTATGTACAGATTTTACTTGGCAAAATCTGTCCCGTTTGTTGTTATATACATATTTAATTAATCTCCAAGTTTATTCTTAGTTTACTGATGTGTGAAGTTAATTTACAGCGTAGATCGAGTTTATGTTAACGGATAACAGCTTAAACTGTCATCAACCCTCTGGTTATTGCAACAACAAATGTCGGCCTATTATACTGACTTCATCAAAATTTTCTTTTACAACAAATGTCAACTTTATACATTTATTTTCCAATAAAATTTTGTAACTTGGTTTAACGCCCAAGTAGAGATTCTTTCTTATATCGAGGTCCCTAAGTTCTGAGATTGTGGAGGACACCGAAGTACCGGGGGAAACAAACTTTGACAAACGAACCACCGGTTCGAAAGACTCATGTGAGTTTTCAAACCTTGACGGTGAGCCAGCTCTTTGGACATTGAATTCCATACTTCATCTGGAAAACTCCAGTTTATATAGGCCAATTAAAACTAATAAGGTCATAGTTTAAATCTCGCTTATTTATTCCATTGTAAATCATTATTTTTATCAATTTTGGTTCATGATAAACAAGTGGTAGTTGTAAAATAACAAGGCTGATACATATCACTGTATCTATCTGAATACACTAGTTGTTCTCAAGCAAATGATTAAGCAGAAATAATGAAATTATTACCTAAGAGCTATTTTTGGAAAACGGTGAAAAACATATACATTGTATTATATTTGATATACAATGTATTTATTTTTTGCATTTTATCAATTTAGAAACAAAATGCATTAGGTTGCTGTTTATAGAAAACAATTTGTGTGTCATAACACACTATTAATTTTTTGTATTTGTTTTTGTCAGAAAACAGTTATGCTGAGCACACTAAATTTAGAGTTTAAAGGGTACCTGTAACCAAAATTTTTTTATCACAGTTGTTTTATATATTATTTAAATATAACAATATCGAAAACCGCATCAAAATTGGTGATAAAATAAAAAAGTTATAGCGGTTTGAAATCCACATTTTTTAACTTTCTCTTTATCGCAAAGTGAAACGCCTCGTTTTAAGTTATAAACGTGTGACGTCATTGCAGTATTAGAAGTAGTGTCTTACATAATAGACAGTAGTAACTATGATGATATATTGGCGTATGAAGAAGAAAGTAACGACTCTGACATGTACCTATTTATGTCAAATAGTTCGTCATTATTTGGGGAAGCAGTAGACAATCTTATAAGTAATGAATTTTGAGTATATCCGTTATTTATTCTGACCAGAAACGGGCGAATTTGATGAATATATTGAGTCGAGTCCCGACCTACTCGAAAATTGTGACTACATTTGGTTGCATAGCTGTTGAAAAAACGTGACGAGTGTTAACTTGTCAACAACACGAAAATTGATTATATCTGACTTTTTTTTAAAAAAAAAAAATAAATTATTTTATTAAGTCTGACTGGACAGACTCAAGAAATACGATAAGTTGCATAGCTATAACAAAAAATACGCGATTAGTTTTAACTTGTCAAATACACGACAAAAATTAATTTAATTGTCGACATTTTAAAATGAATTAAATATCAAGTCGGACTGGACAGGCTACCGGATGAATATTATGGAACTTGCTTTGGTGTCATGTGCTGATTTTGAATTTCTATCAAAATAATGCATTCAAAATTACATAAAAATCCAATCGCCTATATGCTTGTTTGTGCAATGTTTATTGACAGTTGAAATTAAATGACCATATGTAGAAAACTTTTAAGTAGTCTGGCGGCAACACATTTCCTTGATAATTGGAAGATGTTCACACGATTAAAGTTTGTAACATAGTTCTTTTCAGCTGCCCAATGGCTAATTAATGCTGGGGTAATTAAAAAGAAAAAAAAGACAAGATATTCCATCTAAAATTATTTTACGCGAAATATATTATAATTGTTTAAAATGAAATGATACAGATTTTAGATGGGGACCACATTAAAAAACGAAATAATAATAATAATAATAATAATAATAATTTTATGGATTTGTATATATAGAATAAAGGATTTAAAAATATCACCGTGAGTTATATGACTTTTTTTGTATGCCCAAGGAAAAGTGAAAACTAAAATCTAATATAAAATCTAATAATCTATTATCTAATTAAATGTCGTAAGTAGATCTGTAAACGTGTTTCAAATAGACTATTCTGGTCGTCAATTTTGAATTTTCAATTTTGCCTAAAAGTTACATTTCATTATTATTATTATTATTATTATTATTATTATTATTATTATTATTGACATAAAAACTAAAGAAAAATTTCTTTTTCTTTCTTTTTAAAATTTTAAAATGAAATATCCTTTTTTCCGGAGTGAAAACTTTATCATGACTGTATATGACAAATTACGTTTATCAGATAAAATTATTTTACTTTACTCGAACTGTAAATATATTATTGTATATTACAGGTCGTAAGATAACTTTATCAACCTGCAAATCAATTTTGCAAATTATACGTGACATCCTGTTAATTACAGGTGTGGGTCTAAATCTAAGGAATGTGTCTAATATACAAAAGGATTAATAATAATCTTTATTATCGGTACATGTCAAACGAATGTTATCCACTTCATTAAATAGTTTTTCCCGTAAAATAATCATAGAAAGTTAAACTACGAGTTCGTATTTGTCTTATTTTAGTAGTTGGTAAATAATATTCTGTGGAGATATGTTACTGGTATGACGTCACAACACGGGAGCCTCGATATCGACCTTTTTGATTTGGATTACTAGAGATGTATTAGAAAATCGCCGATATCTACGTTATTATGAAATGGAATTTTATGGAATTTTCGCTACAGCCATATTTAAGTACGACGAATAAAATATGTCAAAACTGAAAATCGTTACAGGTACCCTTTAAATAAATATTTCCTTTTAAGCCTGTCTCACACAGACCACGGTTGGGCACATGGTTCCAATACGGTATACTCTGTTATACACGGTTTCACTGGTACGAGTATTGAGCTCCAACTGTGCCTGGGGATGAGTTGGTACGATTTAGACTCGAATGTAGCACGAGTATGTACGAACAAAGCACGGATATACTCGTTCAAGCAAGGTTTCTCACGGTTTGAACACGAGTTGCAAACGATTTTGATACGATTGTATGGTTCCAAGTACGGTCTGTTACGGCCTAGAACGATTAAACACGACTTTTACTCGATTAACTAGACATTTACAGGGTTTACATACGATCCCACGACTTTTGTTGGAGTTATGCTCGAATTATCACACATATATATATGATTTATATACGATATTGACACGACTGAGCTCACTCGTGGAGTGGACTTCATGTGCGGTTGTATACACGGTCTCGTACGGTCTCACACGGTCTCTCACGGTCTTGTACGATCGCTAATACGATCATACACGGACATGGCACCCGTGCCAATTTTTTAAAAGTTTTAAAAATCATACACGGCTTTCACGGATATACTCGAATGGCCCGAGTGTAACTCAGATAAGGCCACGGTTGGTTCGGTTGTATGTACGGTTTACACGGGTGGCCAACCGTATAAGCCGTGTGTTCTGTGTGAGACTGGCTTTAAACACTCGCCGATGTCGTACTAGGGGTTGTGGAACAGTTGTGTAAAACTTTTATAATCAGTGGTCTCAATTTATGCTTGTCTTTTCTTGTCTTTTATATATTGGTTGTATTTGTCATTGACTGATGCTTTGTCGTTGTGTTTGGTTGTTTTTGCTCTTTCAGTTCCAAATTTTGGCCAAATCCTTGTAGCTTCGCCACGTAGCCAGCGATTTTATTAGAAGTTGTCGTATTATACATTTTAGCTTACCTTGTTCTTAGTCATATGTTCAAAGGTAAAGGTCATAGCTGCAAAAAAGACTGAAATTGCGAATTTTCTTGAAAACTGTTATTTTTAGCACACTTGAGCTGAAAGCCCAAGAAGATGACTACCGTTTCTGAAAATAGCAAAAAGACAAAAAATCTTCTCGGAAACCAAAGCATGCAGGCGAATAATTTCGATTGGATATTGGTCGTTTCGAGTAATGGGTTCAAAGGTCATAGTCAAAGATACAACAGTATACTGAAATGGTTGATTATCTGAAAAGCTAAAAACTTTTTGTATAGGCATGTATATTAGAATATTGTAGGTATTGATTTGACGATCATTTTGATATATGATTCAAGGTCATAGGTTCAAAGGTCATAAGATGGCTTAAATTGTTAATTATCTTGGAAACTATTAACTTTTTGTATAGGCATGTATATATATAGAATATTATAGGTATTGATTTGACGATCATTTTGATAGATGATTCAAGGTCATAGGTTCAAAGGTCATAAGATGGCTTAAATTGTTAATTATCTTGGAAAATATTAACTTTTTGTATAGGCATGTATTTTAGAATATTGTAGGTATTGATATGATGATCAATTTAATATATATATATATAAGGTCATAGTTTCAAAAATCAAGGTCATAGTTACATTAAAAAACTGAAATTGTGAATTATCTTAAAAATTATGAACTTTTTGTACGAGCATATATATTAGAATATTGTAGGTATTTATATGATGATCATTTTGATATATGATTCAAGGTCATAGGTTCAAAGGTCAAGTTCATAGCTGCTTAAGATGGCTTAAATTGTTAATTACCTTGAAAACGATTAACTTTTTGTATAGGCATGTATATTAGAATATTGTTGGTATTGATATGACGATCATCTTGATATATGGTTCAAGGTCATTGTTTCATAGGTCATAGCTGCATAAGATAGCTTAAATTGTAAATTATCTTGAAAACTATTAACTTTTTGTATAGGCATGTATACTAGAATATTGGAGGCACTGATATGATTATCATTTTAAATTATGGTAGAATGTCATAGGTTCTAAGGTCAAGGACATAGCTGCATAACCATTCTGAAATGGTTAATGATTTGGAAATTAGTCATTGTACCATAGTTACTACATGCATATTAGCTACTTATTTATAAATGAACTGTGTCTAGATATTTCAGATTGAGTATTGTGGCAGTTCTAAACTTCAGAAAATTTAGAAAGTTTCTGTAATTTATAATATTCATAGTATATTGTACTTTGCAAAGGACATATCCTCAGGTAAGCGTTAAGGCCCGTAGGCCTTTTGATAATTTTTCTGGTTGAAAGTTTAAACAATATATTTCAAATCCCCCTACTTACAAATTTGAAATCATCTTTATTGTGTGCGAGACTGTAGGGGACATATAATATAGCAATCGATACGGGAGATGGTTACTGAACGATAACTCCTGAACAATTGATTAGATTTTTATGAAACTTATCAAAGATTTCACTACCTACAAGTTTTGCTTGTGGCAAAATTCGCAAATAGTTAACTAACATACTACAATCTGATTGGTCGATAGTTTCCGGATGATAATTCATTAGTATTACTTTGTATTTGTTAGTTTGTTAATTATCTGAAATAGAGATTTAGGTTACTTCAAGGTAGAGAAAATATGCGCTTATACAATAAAGAGGGGAGTATGGTAAATTTTGATTTACGCCTCAGTGAAGATTCGAAGCGGTCAAATCTTGAATAATCAGGAGTATCTCGAATAACCACCGACATTCGGCAAGCAAACTGACAAACCATGTCACACTAGAATCTGCCAAAGTGCGAATAGAACCTAGACGAAAGGCGCTTTGGTTAGCAAGTCGGCACTTTAGAACACTTGTTTACAGAAGCGCCACATAATAATGAACATATTAAGATCTTTATTTTAATGGTTTCGGGGTGATAGTTACATTTTTTGGATTTTAATTACACAAATAGGTTCTATGTGAGACAAAGATATTTTCCATTTTTTTTTCAGGATGCTACAATTAAAATTATCAAATGTACTCGTCTAATGATAACCTGAAATATTGATTAAATTGGGACAGGCGGCACATAAATGTCCGATGACTCTTTTATTTAACGTCTTTCATTTTGGCGCTATTTTACTATTGCCAAATTTGCGTGGCAAAGTGTAATATTAATTTTTATTTGTTTATTTATAGATAAATGGTATAGTTGATCGTGTGAACTATAACGGCCTTCGTCAGAAGATTTACTGGCACAAAACCATGCTTAGATAATGGATTATTGCGAGATTTGGCGTTGGATTCTGGTGTCATTACTCTCTGTGCTTTTTGTCACCAGAACAGGTTTGTATATCTTGACTATCTTTCATTAACATTCGTCTTGATTTCATTTTCTGAACTTACACCTTGACCACACTTATGATAATCAAAAATGGCCTAAATTTATGAACAATCGTCTTACCTCCAAATTTCTATATGTAGGCCGATTAAAAAATTCATCCAAGGTCAGTTTCATAAGCATTCATCATCACAGAACATCTTTACATTCATCTTGATGAAGTCACATGATCATTCATCACGCCCATGGTGGTAAATTCTGTAATAAAAAAGGAGATCAGAGTTGGGAGAAAACCATTGACCTTTGGTGAGTAACTTGGTAACCTTACTCACACTTATCACTACGGTAGCTAAGTTGGTTGAGTGCTCGCTTCGTATGTAGGAAGTCGGGGCTCGGACCCCGGCCTGGTCTGACCAAGACTTGAAAATTGGAATTGTTCTTTCGCCAAGCACTAAGCATTAAGAAATGAAAGTCACGGTGTCCTTCGAAATAGACCTTAAAATCCTGTGTCAAGTGTTTCGGCGTGGGACGCTTAAGAACACTGCTTGTTCATTGAGCACTGCAAAGGTGAACCTTCTGCCTATAGCTGGTGACGTCTCGATATAGTGAAATATTCTTGACTGAGACGTAAAACATTGAATCAATCGCACCAAGATCGGACTGATATAGATTCGAACCTACAAACAAGAAGCGCTGTGATTCATTTACTGTTAGTTAAAATCAGTAAGCCACGAAGTCAAAAATTTAAGCACCGAGTGACTTGAATCGTTTTTGACGAGATAGTTTTAGCAAAAGGATGCGACATTCCTCTTGTTTTATTTAAACATTTTGAAGACTCGGTACAAGAAAACTCTAAACAGAAGCTTTGTGCTTGAACTTTAGAGGAAACCAGAGTACTTGTATAAACAATTTACTTTTAGCAATCTAACAGATAACCTCGCACTAAAGTAGCTGTCCGAGTAAAATTCGAACCAAGTAGATGGTAATGACTGATCCGTCAGGCGGCGCTTTGGACAACTCTTGTGAATAATTTAGAATCATCTATAAAATACTTCGTGTATTTTCTTGATTTTTCTTATTTAATTGAATGATGAAAGTAGCTACTTTAAATAAACGTTTCATACATTCATGCCAAAATCTTTATTTTTGTAATCATCATTGCTGAAGTATAATTCTATTTTGACATTTAGAACAAAAAGCCAACGATTAGAACTGTTTTGTTATGTGTTAAATTAGGTTTTCATACGCTTAAAAAATTTGATCAAATTCTTTGATGAAAGAACTTTGATCAAAGTTTATACTTTCGAAGTTTTCTGTGAAAGGTAAACCTCGAGAAGCACTTGTAGTTTTACTGTGTATTTAATATCAGAACTTTTCTCTGATTTTTTTAAAACGTCCTTTCGGCTCTGCTTTAAATATGGTAGCATTTTTAAGCATGTCAAAAGAAGGCGAGTGAATGGTTGAGTCTTATCAACATTGATCAAAGTTTTAGTCTATATAGTTTTTAATATTCGATCTAGAAAAATTTTCATAATTATTCTTTTCAAGCTTTTGGTAGCCTAAATACCGTTGAATCCGTCTCGAAATGAATAACATAATCTTGATTGCAATTGGGCGTTAAACTTTATTCAAGTCTTGGACACCCCTACCATCCATCAAGTTCAAATATCAACGAAACTTATATTTATGTAGAATGTGGAAAATAGATGCCTTCTCCTTCCTGCTTCCGGTTTTGACTTGGAATCCATTAATTGACATAAATAAGCCCCATTTAAACCTTTCCTGGTTCCCGTTTCATTTCATTTTATATAGCATCTCAGGATATACATGTATACGACAAATTTTCTTTAAGTAGTTTAAATAGTAACATATATATATATATATATATATATATATATATATATATATATATATATCGCCATTAGTTGATTAAAACATGCCAGTTTTTACATTGCAAATCAATAGATTTACACGATTTACAAAAAAAAAAAAAAAAAAAAAAAAAAAAGAGTCTTGTCTGCTAATCTGAAATCAAAGCAATTTATTAATGAAATATATGGTGTTTGAAAATACCGTCCCCATTTTCATAATTCTGTTTACAAATAAAATGTTGGCTTCGGAATATTGCAAGCCTAGTCTTATTCAAGTCCTCAAAAAATTTTATGGCTGTCTTCGCAATATTGTTTATCCGTACGATTTCGCGGTGTTCAAAATTAACCTGGATGAATACATCTGATGTCCTATAGTTTCACGATTCTTTCATTCTCAATTTTGAGCGTGTAGCCATCTAGACAGTTGGGGGAGGAGGGTTTGGAGAGGAGTGTGCTTACCCTTCCGGAGCACCCGGCACCTTACTTCTACGGTGGAATTGGGTGTGCTTATCCAGTGATTTTGCTATGGTTTTTAAAAACTACCTTCCACCTTTCAGATTTGGAAAATTTGGACCCTTTTTATGTCACACATTACGATCTGAATTTTAAAATTCATTGCAAAGATCTTATATTGTGACAATATCTAACATTTTTTGTCTGTCAGAGCAGTTTTGGACAACTGGATTTAACTTAATCTATTTGATTGTGTGTCACTGTTGCCTTTTGGGGAATTTTAGTTGTCAAATTCGGAAATTTTAGTCTTATTTCTCAAGGGGAAACTACCTTTATTCGGTAGAAATTTTAGGCAAACAAAACCACTGTTAACTTAATCTTTTTTTTTTCTTTTTGGGGGTTTGTGATTTAAACATGAACCAGTATGTTTGTTTTTGATTTTATGAATACAAAATGTTTGTCTTTTGTGTTCTCACCTGTTTTATAATCAACTTGATTTATGCCGTATTCCTCTAAAGTTTTCAATCTAATTCAAAAATATTTAACGGCGTAGTCTTAATTTAAAAAGAAATCGCACAAAATTATTGAATAATTTATAATTTGCACTGTTTATTCTGTGCATTATTGTAATTTGACGATACTCACCCATAAATAAATAAATAAATAAAGATAGAAAGAAAGAAAGAAAGACGAATGCTTGACTCTGTTTTTGTTTTGAAAAAAGAACTTTTATCTTTTGCTCAACTACAAAAATATGTATTACAATCAATTCTTGACTAATCGAAATCATTTTATTAGACATTTTTTGCGTTATGTACAACGATATACAGAGTATGGAAGAAAACCACATTTAAAAAAAACTAGATATGTTTCTTTGAAACAGATGTGTCGCCTGACACTGCATAGTACAGTCGGGTCCCGATTTCGAGGGATTCAGTTTTGAGAGGTATTTTTCAGGTCCCCCCAAAAAAAAATAAATAAATAAATAAATAAATAATAAAAGTCAACTGCACTGTAAACAGAAATGACAGTTTTATTTTAAAGCAAAAGGTTACCTGTTATTAAGAAATTATAATCACCTGTACAGTACTTTTAGAAATTTAGAGATTTATTATTTTTCTATTTCCCTTAAATCAATTAATATATTTTATTTTACTTTAAATAACTGTCATTACTGCTGCGCCCATATGCTATTTGTGTAACTAGGAAATGCAAGCTATACAATTATATACTGGTAGCACTGGAATAAATACAATTAAGGTTTGAGATACCTACTTTTCCTTAGGTCAATGAACTGAGTTGTGATCTCTGAATTTCTAGCCACATGCCTGAAACTGCTAATGTCCCTGGAATAAAACTAGGACAAAAAATTTGAAAACAAATCCAAATGAAGGACATTTTTTCCAAATGAAGGACAGTTTTTCCTTCAAATCCACAGCACTCATTGCTAACATTTCTTGGAAAAATCAATCAAAGGGAAATAATTCAAAAACGGAACAAGATAGAGTTGTGGTTCTTGTGCACTGCACTTCGAGTCATTGCCAGAAACATGTACACCAAGGTTGGAGTCATTTGAACATACTACACCAAAGTTATGCTCCGGACAAGAAATGTTCTATAAAAATCAATCAAAGGGAAATAATTCAAAAACGGAACAAGATAGAGTTGCGGTTCTTGTGCACTGCACTTGAGTCATTGCCAGAAACATGCACACCAAGTTTGGAGTCATTTGAACGTACATCACCAATGTTATGCTCCGGACAAGGAAATCCGGACGCCGCCGACGAAAGTAATCCCTATATGTCGCCTGACTCGCCTAGTCAGGCGACACAAAAAGTGAAAAAGAACCTCTGACAATTGAAATATCGTGACATCGGGTGAAGTTTTGTTCGTTTTATTGTTACCATGAACATTACCTGTCAAAAAAAAAAAAATCATTTATCTGTTCAATATACCGTACGCTGGTCGATATGCAACTATAGATTCATAAACTTATAAAATGTAATCCCTTAGACAGATATAAATTAACTTTGGTATACGGTGTCCGAAAAATATCGCTTACCTGAAGTACACACGTAGGTCGATATCGATATATAACTATAGTCACATAAGGTAACCTATTGTGATAACTTGAACAATAATAGATTAATTGTTCCTGGTTTGATCATACAACTCATTTCTGATTTTGGAAAACATCGAATACAACTGATATAAAACCTCCCCATGATAACTTTGCCACCTCACTTATTTTATCACCGAATTTATTAGGAGTCCCAAAACCTAATTTTCTTTTAAGTTGATTTGATTTAATTTGATTTAAATAATGAGGTTTTACGTCCAAGTCAAAAATGTCTAACTTATATCGGGATGTCACCAGCTATAGATTCCTTAAATCCTTATCTGATTAATTTTCCTGCAATTATTAAAATAAGGATTTTTTTTTTTTTTTTTTTTTTTTTTTTTTTTTTTTTTAAACATGAACATGAACATAAACATTTTCTGCAACCTATATAGCGTTATAAGTTTTGGTTTGATAAAGTAATGAAGTTGGCGGTTAGTATAAATATGTATGAATTGTAAAGGCGTCGCAAAATCTATTTCAAATTTATAAAAATTAATGTACACATATCAAAGTTAGAAGAAAGAAATTGTATAGTTAAGTGATATTGCCTTCTCATCATGAATGATTTGTGATCTGTCACTTTTCCTTTTCTAAAATTCAAATTTATAAAAATTAATGTACACATATCAAAGTTAGAAGAAAGAAATTGTATAGTTAAGTGATATTGCCTTCTCATCATGAATGATTTGTGATCTGTCGCTTTTCCTTTTCTAAAATTCTGTATTGTAACAGCTGTTTTGTATTATATCGGGGATTGTATTGTCTGTAAAACGGCAGTGAATAATCAAGACGCTGTAATCCATATGGTACTATGATAAGTGGGAATATGAAAGTTTATGAAAAATAAAATTTGAAAAATTAAATTTGAACGAAATTTAAAATGAAATTTGACTAAGTTAGAAGACAACGAGCAAGAAATAAAAAATAATGCAGCTGTTTTAAATAAGTTATGTTATTTGTGGAACGACGGAAATTTCTTTAAGACAATATACAAGAAATAATTCATATTATGGATAATATATTACATTTAAAAATGGGAAAATTAAAAATTTTTGAAATCCCAAAATGTTGGCTAAGTGGGATGACGAGGACGAAGAAATGTAAATAATGTAGCTATACGAATTAGTGATATCATGCGATAATTTTTAATGGTGATTATCAGGACGTTATTAGCTACCGCTCAATTTTTTTTACCCGTTTAATCGGTGTATCTGGGAGAAATGAATAAGTCGGCAGTAATCGATGATGAAAATTTGACACATTGATCTTCCTTCAGAATAATACTGATAACGAATAAGTTATTGCGAGTCTCCGAAGTTTTTCCACACACACACACACACACACACACACACACACACACACACACACACACACACACACACCGATTTTTAAAATCTTTTTGAAAAAAACCGTTTCAATTTAGGTATATTTTGGAGAACGAGATAAAGGACTGTCCCAGTTCGAATAAATTTTTGAGTGCGAGGTCTTGAATAGATTCAGGTGTGTCTAACCTCTACGTTTTGAAGCCGAAGATAGTCTCGTTATTAAGAAACAAAACTCTTATTTTCACATTGTAAAAGGCAAAGAAAAGGAAATTTTATCAAGCGTTAGGGAAAATGCTGCCGAAAAGGACAAAACAGAAATAATGTGCAAATTTTGAATACTTCTTTTTGGTTAAAAATTCAAAATTAATCACATTGTAATACTAGTACATCATTCTTGAATTTAATCATAAAATACATTCAAAAAATGACATTTATTATAACATGAAACAAGACCTCTCTAGACCCCTTATTTTGATAATATAATCATGATCATAAATTCATCTCAATCTATATTTAAAGCAATTATGATGTTATTACTGTCTACCTTACGGGTGATGATAATTAGATAATATCATTTAATTTCAGAACGCCTAAAGTGTACAGAACTATAAAAGAATGAGTGATGTAATCTAATACTAGTATACCATTTTCATGATTATATTTTCAATAGAAATAAAAATCAATTTCAATTGCCACATGGAACATTTGTGTAGTGGGTGGAAGTTTATAAAATGTTACTTTTAAATTCATATTCAAACTGAGATTGACTTTATGGCTTGTATAAATGTGTTTTAAACACTGCTTTTTATTATCTCACCTGACATTAAAGGCAATGTGAGTTTATGACATGATGTAGCGTGTCTGTGTATATTCGTGTGTGACTCACGTTTTAAATATCTCCTCTGACACTGCCAGGCCAATATTGATCAAACTTCACAGGAAGGTCTTTTTGTTGAGCACTATTCAAGTTCATTGTGTTTTCTTTGCTGTAGCTTTAGAAAGTTGGTCACTGTGACCTACATTTTAAAGAAAACGCTTACAAATATGATATCGATATATAAATTAAAATTCAAGAAAACACGATTTATTGCTAAAATGTCTCTATTTTTAAAACGTTTTTACACTATAAAAATGTTATTATGCACAAATCATGATTATTTTTTATATTAATTGATTTCACGCCTCCAATATTAAAAATCATTAGCTACATTTGACTTCTTGTTTTTCCTTGACCATTATGATTAACCGATATTTTCCCACCTTTTTACGTGACCAATCTGACCATAAAATGTATTTTTTCATTTGTTATTTGACTGGTAAAGTGCTCAAGAGATTGCCACTTCTGAAAAGAATCCTTGCATCGGTTACACACAAACTTAGAAATGCGATTATCGGGTTGATCGATGTATTGTCGAACGGTGTTTTGACAAGGGTTACACTTAACGAATACAAGTATGTTAGCCTTGTATTAAAATCTCCTAGGGATTCGGTAGGTTTTAATCACAGGCAGATTCTAGTATAAAAAGTTTGCAGTTCGCTCGACGAAGGTCATTGGTTCTCTCTATGCACTCTGGTATCCTACAATACCCAAAATTCAGCAACGTTTTATATAATAAACAATTTCCTACAATACCAAACGTTCAGCAACGTGTTATGTAACTAAACAATTTCCTACAATACCCAAATTCAGCAACGGTTTATATATCTAAACAATTTCCTACAATACCCAAAATTCAGCAACGTTTTATATAACTGAACAATTTCCTACAATACCCAAAATTCAGCAACGTTTCATATAACTGAACAATAAACTTATCTTGACTAGTGGTAGTTATATAAAACTTATTACATGATTTTGCACTTTTTTCCAAATTTTACATGGGAATTATTGCGTATTTCGTCTGAGTAGACTAAGAATATCGTCTTTCTTGTTTTTGTTTTTAGTTGACGCCGTAGGATGTTTCGTTTGTACATCGTTTAACCATGACAACCATGACTGTGAAGATACGTTTAATAACACAAACAAATTTTACAAGTCCGATTGCTGGGCAAGCAGAACTGGACGTAGTGGCCATTTTCCAGCGACACAGTGTATTAAAATGATAGCATCAGATGGTATATTTTAATCTTGTCTTCTTTGTTTTTTTTTTTTTTTTTTTTTTTTTGTTTTTTAAAATAATGTTTGTTTTGTTTAAAAAGTCTGCTTATGAATCATATACATTTTTTGACTTTTGACCAATTTCCTGTCACGTTTCATTGAAAACAGTTCCAGTGTTCAAACAGCCCAGAAGATAATGCCATGATTTTCATTTGACACGAAAACATACGATTTTATCTGTAAAACTTTACGGAAATTCCCGAGTATTCATAACATGAAGCATGTGATCAGACCTTGAGCTCCTGACTGTACTGTCTGGGCCATTGTTCACTATGGTTGTGGTTGTTTGGTACATGATAAAAAAACTTTTTTAACCGATCCGATTTGATGGAGTACGGTAACGTACCGTGATAACCAATGACGTTTTTCTAGAAAATTTATGATTCTTTTTTAATAAGGAATCGCATCGATTGATGTTTTCATGCAAAACAACAATATTCCGTAAACTTTTTCAATTACAATACGACATTATTATCATTAAATTTATTCATTCATTTTATTTTTTGTAGTTGGTTTTTCGTTAGTTGTAAGAGATTGCGTTGTTGACGACGGAGGTACGAATTCAGAGACAGAAATTGGTAGACAGTCTCATTGTGGATGGATGAAAGTAATCAAATTCAATGGAAAGCGTATGCGTGGTTGCATTCTTGCTTGTGGCCGCGATGGATGTAACCATGGAGCCAAACAAAACAATATGGCGATAAACACTTTATTAGCAATCGCAGGGATTGTAAATGTATTTACCACAAAAGTTTTGTCCTACATTTACAGGTGATTTTTGTGCCAAATAATGTATAAAAGACTGAAGCAATCGGATTGTTCAAATTAAAATTTGGTAATGTTATTCAAGTTAATTATTGAATGCATAATATTAGTTTAGTTAATAACGAAGGTTAAAAGTAGAGAACTATATAGTGCATTTGACCTTCAGGAAATGATGAGCTTATAAACAACTTTAGTTCGGCACGCTGTACATTTTCCGTGTATTTTTATTTGTGGTTTTGACATACCAAATGTAATTATCAGCATTTTCTTAATGGGGTTCGCCTGCGTACCACGAGATGTCCTTCAATATCGAGTAAGATTACTATTACCACGTGACACCCTAAAAGGTTTGTGCGGAAGTACTTTTCTTATTTCCATTGGCCATTGAATAGTACAAGTTAACCCGTTCATACGTTAATGGCGTTATTCCGGAAATGCGAGACGTGAAGTTTTTGCACGAACGTGATGGGGTTTTGATCACGTGGTTCGCTGGCGAACCCCTTCTTCGTTACAAAATTCATAGTGCCAAAATCGTACCATATAAAAATCATAGATTATATCAGACGTCTACAGAAATATCTGTAATACCATTTGTTTTTAGCGCAATGATTAATTAATTATAGAAGGAATAAACTAGGAAGCTAGGAATAAGCTAGGAATCAAGAAAACATGTGTAAAACGTGCAAGTGTACACATATATGTGTACCTCAGTGTGTGTGCCTGTATATGAATTTAAAATGGGATGTATAAAAGTTTGATACCAGTACGTGTAAGCGGAACATTTTTGTTCATTTTCGTTAAAAAGGCGGAATTCGATGAGCAGTTGGGAATAACTTCAAATAAACGGGGTATGCTTCACTGGTACATTTAAATTAACCTAACATTGTCTCTTTTAGTTAGCTAGGAATGATTTGAGTCGACATGTCTAGCAACATAGTAGAAAAACTTCTGCATAACCGCCACAAAGCACTTACTGGATACGGAAAATATAATATGGAAGACTAGCGGCTACAGATTCTGAAGTGACGGGAATTTTGCTATTAATATTTTTTTTAAATTTTTAATTAATCAAGTTGACAAGCATAAAAAGCCAATTATATAAATGGTTTTTATAGATAAGCATCAGAAGATGTTCGAAAACGTGATAATTGTTAAGTGTTATTTCAATATATATTAAAAATCCTTGAAGGGATTTATTATTTATTTTATTATATCATACTTATATTCAAACGAGTCATCATAACCGTCCACCTCAAAGTTTAGCTAAAACAAAATGCGTGCTTCCGTTTTCCATATTTAACCTAACATTTTGGGTCTACACTGAAGGTGTTATTGTCATTTTTGGAAATTCACTGTAAACGTTATGAATTATATATATATATATATATATATATATATATATATATATATATACCCATTTCAACAAAAGTAAATCCATTTTGACTTACTAGTATCTTCCCTACGTTTTGAGAGGCGATAGTTGAAACAGAATTTGATTTTTCTAGGGCTAAGGCTCAATTTCATTGTGTTCACATAATATAAGAAATTGATGGCCAAATACAGAAACTGATAGTTAAAAGGAAAGTCTATCTGACTAGGTTTTGGTGCCATAAAGCAAAGGAATCAACCATCTTTCACAAGTTTTTGATTTTTAAAAGATACATTGAAAAAGTGATATTATTCATAGCAGATGGATTTTAAATATTTCTTTCAAAAAAAATGGAAAATTTAACAAAACATTTTGATGCTTTCATATTCAAACTGAAATGCAAAAAGTATGTTCATCTAAGTGCCATGTGTTATTTACAAATGAACATGACATTTTTGGGGCCATCTAGCCAACGTATTTAAATAAATAAATAACCGTTTCTGTTGGCAAACATAATTCCATTGTTTTGGATCTAGACTTGTTCAATATTTATCAAAGATAAAAATGTATAAAATTTCAAGATTCTGTTATACGTGAGGATCTTTTTGTTATTTACACATAAAAACAATCACATTTCTCCTAATACCTCTTTGACATTTATTGTTTTTATAACTGTATAGATACAGTCCAACACGTGACGCTGCGTGACCAGAAGAGTCTATCTACCTAAGTTTGAGAAAAGTTAAGCTATTTTTCTTAGCACGTCAAATTTCTTTTAAAATATTTTGTTACAGAAGTTGCTAACATAGTAATTAATTGTCGTTGTTTAGTAGTAAAGGATAATGGATCGGTTAATTTATGTTTTAAAACTTTCTACATAAACGGAACCGAGATGTTGTTTTTAACATGTACCAAAACATTTGAAATAACCCTCATTTCTAACCTACATTTGCGGTAGGCGTAGAGTAAATTTTTTCTCTGTGACGATTACAGAAGTTTTAATGGTTTAGTTTTACATGATATACTTGAACAGAATATAAATGTTTTGCACTGTTAATATGACACTTATTGTACTTTTTCATTTAACTGAAGATAAAATATGTATGTTTAAGTTTTCTATCAAGTTTTTGAAAATTGGATTTCACTAGAATATCACGATGTCCCGTAAAGCACAACTTTTATTTCCATTGGGTACAGAATCGCATAAAATAAAGTTTTCCCACGAAAACCACATTATTCCAAAAAATAAACATTTCCTAACGTTCCACACAAATGTTATGAGTATTGATTACAGTAACACTGATAACATCATCACCAAAACGTTTTATTAACATTGACAACGTTGCCTTTGATTTCAGACCCGTCAAATGAGACAAAAAAAAACATGAACTGTTTTTCTTTAATTTAACCCTTCAACTTGAAAAACAATCCCTAATAGACCAGTTGTCAATTGTTGCCAAGAACAAAAGCGTCAGTTCTTTGTTAGAAAATGTTTCTTGTTTATTTATTTGCTTGCTAAGAATTCTGAAAGCGTCAGTTCTTTTTCGGAAGAGGTTTTGTAGATTTTGTATGATGAATTTGGATTCACTACCCTACCTTAAAATATTTCCTAAGATTTTCGAGATGCTATATTTACTTAAGGATTTAGAAACTTGTTACTTTGCACATTTCGCTGAAGGAATACCATGTTTTCATTGTATTTCAGATTTTTTAAAGTTAATAATTTGAAAACGTAAATATACAAATTATTTACCATTGATAATCTTGTTTTGGGACACAAAAGAATACAGTTATAAATGTTACTATAGAAACCAGGTGCTCGTTTGTTTACCGATGTTTATATATATACATATTGTATTGTTGTTTACGTGATTTATTATTGTATAATGTATAATTTAATATTAATGCAATTATTGATAATATAGAATCAAATATTGTTAGTTGTTAAAACGTTCTCTTCTCAAATCATCCAGGTTGACATTTGGTGACAGACTTATTGTCTCCATTTATAAAATATAACAAAAAAAAAGTTTTAATAAATCTTTAGTAATTTTTAATTATCGTTCCTTTCATTTAAGGGGAAGGGGCGTATTTACGAGAACGAAAAGGCGATATGCGAAGTCAAAGGAGCGAGGCTGAAGTTGCTCTTTCGACTTCATGTTTTGCCTTTCGCATTTGCAGAGCTTCTTTGCTAAGTTGTCTAATTATCAGTTTTCAAAACAAAATGACTCTCATTGCCTAGGTTTAAATCTCAATCAGACAATTTATAGGGCAAGATTTTTTTGTTCCAGTTTAACTCGTTGAAAGCTGGCTTCTCTGGGTACTTTGGAATTCACTGCTTCCATATCATTTGACTGAGGCGGAAAAGATCATTAAACCACTCAGTTGCCTTTACAGTTATCTCCCTTCTCTTTTAGGTCTAAAAAGCGATCCTTTAAAATTACTTCTAACTGGAAATCACATTTAAAAGACAGGATAGTTATTTTCAAAAGTCACTGCTAATCAAGTGAAACTGGATGATTTGAAAAAGACACATGTTAAAGTGTTATTTAGAAACTTATAGATGAAGATATATTATTGCAGACATCTTGTAATTATATGAATGTTTTTTATCATATCTATACAATTTGCTTAGTATACGTCATCAAACAAGGCCTATTCTATTCTCCATATTTAAATGATTGTCTTGTTTCGTTCTGTAAAATATATGTTCAAAATAATTCATCAACTTTAGGTACCGTCGAATCGTTTATTTTCGTAGAATCAAATTTTCGCGATTTTTAGAAAGTTAATTTTGTTGAATAATTTATTCTTTGTTAAAGCAGAAATAATACACGAAATAATAATTCATGAAAACGCATAGATTATTAATTAACTATTTCGTTGTCGTGATAAATCGTGGTCCAGGATGTCCACGAAATGACTTAAAATTTTGGAAAACGGGAAAATGAGTTTACAGTAGATACTGCATTGCATTTTAGGTTGTTCTAAATTTTATTCTTTATTCTTTTCAACACTTAACAATACTTCATGGCGATTTATTCGTACTATCTTTGATTATGTAATTTCTGGTGCCTTTTCACAAGTGAAAAAAAAAGATAATATGAGTTATGCCCCTTAGTTTCTTTCAGTAGTATATTCCATGCATGGACAACCAACATAATGTAATGAATACAATATAAATCTCTGTTTATATGTTTCTTTCTGATAGCTATAAATATATGTCACATGGGTGCTGAAGTCCTAAAAACATGAACATATATATTGTTAACAAATTAAGGGGAAAAAAAGGTTTATATTTACGAAATAAAACCAAGATTTTTTTTCAGTTTCAGAGAAAAATGGTATCCGTCTTTGTGGGTACACACGGCACGTCGGTTAAAGTATATATATTATGAAAATGTGAAGTTTTTTCTCACTAAACTCATAAATATAATAAAACATTTTCAGTCTGCGCATTTGACGCTTTTATGTTGTTTTAATACAAAAATTTTACATCCCAAGATGAGTGGAGTGTTAATCATTCACGTTCTCAGTCAAGTCCACTTATATCGGGTTAGATTTATGTTTTACACTCCAGTGAAAAATCTTTAACTTAACTTATACTGAGGCGGTCAGTTCATATATGATGGAGAAAATCCGAAGTGCCCAGAGAAACACCGACGACTCTCAGCAAGTGAGCGAACTGATAAGCATTCTCACACTAGATTATGCCCGAGTGGGATTCGAACCTAGGCAATGAGAGGCGCGTGTGATCCGTCCGTCATTGTTGTCCCATATATTGAGAAAATAATTCGGAGGTTGTAAAGATTGCTAAATATTAAGCACCTGGTCCCAGTTTCACAATAATTTACTCAATTGAGTATACACTCAATTCAAATATTTCAATGTCATTTTTAAGACATTACACAGTTAAAATTGAATATCTAATGTTATATTTAAATTGTTAAGTGTTGGTTTGTTGAACAAAACAAAACATTTTCTTATAAAAATTCAAAATTGTTGAAATATTGTTAAGAGAAAAATGGGAATATTTGAGTTGAGGTACACTCAATTTAGTCACGGAATGATCATGTTCAACGGACCTGGATAAAAATAAGATTTCATTACGTGGACGAAAAAAGTAATCGACAGTGGTTACAAAAAGAAGGAATTTTAATGCCATCATATTTGAAATTTTAAAAATTAAAAGATTGGAAAATATTGTCACAATGCCCCTCTTATTAAACCATATTCATAATTTCTAAAACTCCATTTTTCAAAGATTGTAGCCACAGTTTACACAATTTTTTCTTGCCTCACCTATATTGATGAATAATTAAAAAGGTCTGACCTTATGCCTTATTAGGCTAAAAGGTGGAGTTGTTGGACATAGAAAATTTTCAGTTTGAAGTAAAATTGAAAATTTTATAGAGTGTGCAGACTTTTTGAAATGAGATTTCGTGAAGAGATTGACATTGTACATTAGGTCACCTCCTAATGAAACTATACCAAAAGAAAAAATAGTAAAATTATGTAAACTGTGGCTACAATCTTTAAAAAACGGAGTTTTAGTAATTATGAATATGGTTTAGTGTACTATGACCGTGCAAGTCGTGCATTACCTTTCACCCGCGTGGCCATTTCGGTGAACAGACATTTTACTCAATATAATGCATATTTTTCCACAGCTATGGTGGCTTATTTCTGACATCGACATAATTTTAGTCGACATAAAATTATCTCAACATGTCGACTTAATATCTTGACAAGTCGAGATAATATTATGAAAACTTGTGATACCAAAATTATGGTGGCTTATTTCTGACATCGACATAATTTTAGTCGACATAAAATTATCTCAACATGTCGACTTAATATCTTGACAAGTCGAGATAATATTATGAAAACTTGTGATACCAAAATTATGGTGGCTTATTTCTGACATCGACATAATTTTAGTCGACATAAAATTATCTCAACATGTCGACTTAATATCTTGACAAGTCAAGATATTATCATGGAAAGTTGTGATACCAAAATAAAAGGTTGAGATAAGTAACACGACATGCCGTGATACTTATGTTGACCTGTCGTAATAATTATCTCGATATCTCGACTTATTTTTATCGCGGCAAGTCGTGTTACTTATCTCAACTTTTTATTTTGGTATCACAACTTTCCATGATAATATCTTGACTTGTCAAGATATTAAGTCGACATGTCGAGATATTAAGTCGACATGTTGAGATAATTTTATTTCGACTAAAATTATGTCGATGTCAGAAATAAGCCACCATACAAAATAAAAAGTTAAGATAATTAACACGACTTGTCGCGATAAAACTAAGACGAGATATCGAGATAATTATCACGACTGGTCAACATGAGTATCGCGGCATGTCGTGTTACTTATTTTAACTTTTTTACTTTGGTATCACGACTTTTCATAATATTATCTCGACTTGTCGAGATATTAAGTCGATATGTTGAGATAATTTTATGTCGACTAAAGTTATGTCGATGTCGGAAATAAGCCACCATACACAGCAATTTAATTGTTGGAGAAACAAATAAAAATTTGCAAACTTACTTCTACAAATTCTTTGTGGTGTACTGCATCAAATCGCAATAATTTCTTATCGAAACAATTCCTTCGACTGAAAGATTATGTACTGTTACGCTGTTGCAGACGGTTTGCTTAAAAACGTAGACGAGACTATGATTTGGTATGGTCTACACGTCAACGTCATAATGGGACGTATGGTCCGCCTTAACCCCGCCTTTATTTGTTAAGAAATTGCCATGAAAATATCATGAAATGTATGTAATCTAATTGTATAGGTAAAAAATAAAATAAAAGGAAATAAATAAATAAAAACCATGACGAGAACAACAACAATAAGAATTTAATGATAATAATAGTGACCTAATATTGGATATATCGCATCAGTAAGTTCAAAAATGGACTCGAGCTTCCCTTTCGTCCAAAATGAAATTTACTGGTCAACGTTGAATATCCCGATACTGAATCATTATTATTATCCATGGCTAATAATATATCTAACCATTATTTTGATTTTTAACAACTTTTTTAAAATAAAACTAACACATTATTTGTATATCACTATTTTAAATTTTAAAATTGACAAATGATATGACAATAGCTTTTTTGAATGTATTATTTAAAATTCAAAGAGATACACATGTATTTGGCATTTAAAACATGGTACATGATAGATGGTTCAACCGGTATGCTAGGCTAAGATGAAATTGACACAAATGTAGTTTCATTATCCATTAGTAACAAAATTGTAACTATTTGGGGGTTCCCTTTTACAACTGATGCAAGCAAAATTATATATTAAGTTACTCATCAAAACGCCCATCTTTTTTTTACATGTATAGTATGTGATGAAACGTATACATTGCAGGGAGTGTCCAAAGGTGTTATCTTAAAAATATTTTCTCTATTTAAAGAAAATTGTTAAACATCATGCTATCTATTTTTAAATACATAAAAATTCCATCTATTGTTAGGAAGGTTAATCGTGATTGAATTTACGGCTCTTTTTCGACAGCTAAGCATGAGAAAGTTTTTTGACACTTGGTCATCCAAGTCGAAATGGAAATGATGAAATTTATAAAAATTCGTATTTTTGACGAATAAGTTACATATATATTTATATTAATGTTTTACGATATACAGTCAAAACTGTTGCAATAGTAGAGATAACTTCAATTTAAGTAAGAAGCGAGGTTTTGGGGGATTTGGCACTACTTGTGTAAGCCAAAGGTTCTAAACAAGTTGGTAAATGCACATAAACATAAGTTTTCACAAGCATCATATCACAGATTTCATTTTGTGACATGCACATGTATCATGCTCGGTTTAACATCCCTAACACAAGCACCATACCACAATACTATCATTGGATCACTGAAAAACCCTTTTATGTTCCGAAAGAAAAAAAAATTCTATCAGGAAATTAGGAAATTTATGTGCTCAGTGGAAAACCGATTTCTTAACGTAAATAGCATGTGTTTCAAGGAACTAAGATAACAAGATGACTTTTAATATGGGCGTGGTTTCATGGCGCCATTTTGAATAAAATAAACATCATTTGCATGTTCTGGCTTTATTTTCATTAGCGAGGGAAATTATTACCTTGCTATTTATATACAAGTCCAATCAACCCTCGTCTAAATAAAGAGCGTTAATTTCGAGAGTGGACGTAAGATAAGTTTTTCTGAACAAGTATTAACAAAAGTTATTCTAGTTGGCCATACAAAAGACTTTAAAATTTGAGACATCATTTCCTCCTCTAGCGCGCGGCATTAGTAGGGCAGAGCATAGACTGGTTCACGTGGTGGCAGAATATTGAGACTGTGAGAATGGTATACTTGTTAGCGGCATACTAACACGTTGAACTAGCACCTTAATCAAAAGTCGCCCCGAGTGCCTTCTAGTACAAGGCAAACGATTATACGAACAGCAAACACGGAACTTGTTCTTACTAGATTATCCTTAGATATGAATAACATTGTTTTCGACGCAAATAGCTAAAAAAAAAATGCTGCGACGTTGAACAACATAGCAACCAACCAACCAATCTCCGATTTTACGTGCTATTTCAGATTTTGTTCATTCTGTTTCAACACTGTCGTGTGCTTACTTTTCATTTTACAAAGATGTTGCAATGTGCAAAGTTTTTACATTTAATGTCATAAAATTCCAATTTAATCTGTAAAAGTTTTCCACATTTTTGAAACCACAAAGATACTTAATTAATCCGGTGTTGATTAAGAATTATTTTTCACAGTTCCTGGAAAAGAATGAGTAAGGAATTAGAAGAAAATCACTTATTTTTTTTATTAAAAATTGTAGAATACGTAATTTTTATATAATCCAATGGGTTTATGACAGTGATCGTGTAACCACCACTGAGAGTATTTATTTCAGAAGCCTGAAAGTGTAAAATCGTATCCATTACGGAAAATCTTTGGTGGTAAAGACCCCATGTTGTAAGTTAACCTTTTATTACGTAAATGGATACCAAGCCAAGGCGTTGGATATCAAAAATTTGAATTTTTAAGGCTTAGATACACTTTTTTTCCCTTCCTGTTAAAATGATATAATTACACATGCATATCTCTTGTCCTATTGGCAAAACACGTAACCTCTGATATATATATATATATATATATATATATATATATATATATATATATATATATATATATATATATATATAATATATATATACCCGACAACCGGAACAAACAAATGAACGTGAGATTTATTTTTGTGATTCAGTATTCAGTAATTTTTAAAAAGAAATTTTGGGATTCTAAAAAGGAATTGGATTTTTTTATCAATGGCTTATATAAAGTGATCTTTTCTTCAAATAATTTAGTTAAAACAATTCAACAGAGAAAACGTCGTGCTAAAAGAAAATCATGTTGGAAAAAATAGCATTAACGGTAACATCTCTCTCTCTCTCTCTCTCTCTCTCTCTCTCTCTCTCTCTCTCTCTCTCTCTCTATATATATATATTATATATATATACACACACAAAAACTCATTACTTATGATAACTACATACCACTTATATCTTACAATATTTTTATATTAAGCGACACAACAATAAATGAAATCATGTTCTAGAAATGAAATTATGTTCTATTGATCTATCTTTTCTTAAATAAGGATTTAAAACGTTATACCCACTTCAAGATCACGCCATTTAATCTGATGTTAGCTGGCAACAATTAATAGCTTTTCACAACCGGATGAGCAAGATTAGAAAAAAATTGTCTCTATTTGCATAGACATTTTTTTATCAATCTGAACCCTGACTTGATCTTAAAGCTGCATTAAGTTTTTAAATTTTCTGAATTTTTTTTGATTTTCTAAAAATATATTTTTTTTTAAAATCGACATCTTCTAACCACGATCCGTAACATTCATTTTCTAAAATTTCATTTCTTTTAGCTGTAAATAAACGGAATCCTCTGACCGGTTGGTCAGTGTTTTACGATGGTAATATGAGCTTGGAGCATGCGCACGGATGTACGGAAAAACCCTAGAATCGAAGGTGAAACATGACAGTTTGCAATAATTGTCCTTCATTGATATCCAGATGTATCTGAAATGGTGTTATGAATCCCTTACTAAGTCACTAATGACAAATTCAACAAATTTCTGTGTTTAATTTATCGTATTTCACCGTTTTGAAAGTTGTGTTTAATTGACCAGGGTTTCGATGACGTAACCATGTTCTAATATTAGATCCCTAATGCTGCATCTCGCTGGGTAAATACTGTAATTTCTGTATTTATTCGAGCTTTTATCGTTAAACCAAATGTAACATAGTTCATTAGTTAGATAAGCACCGTTTGAATTTTTTCTTTGGAAAACTTAATGCAGCTTTAACTTCTCCCATTAATCACTCAGTTGGTAGAGTGCTCGCTCCGTAAGTAGAAGGCCGTGGGTTCGAAGCCCGGCCTGGTCTGACCCAAGACTTGAAAGTGAAGTGACTGTTCTTTCGCCAAGCACTCGGCATTATGAAATGAAAGTCATGGTTCTTTCGAATGGGAACTTAAAATAAAAGAGGTCCCGTGTCACGGCAGGCGTGGCACGATAAAGAACTCTGCTGTAAAATGCCATCAGCGCATCAAACTGGACAAAATTCTGCACTTTCGCTTATAGCTGGCGACGTCTTGATATAAGTGACATATTCTTGACTGGGACGTTAAACACCATTACTGAACTTAACTCCGATGGATCAGAACCTCACAACTTGAAAAAATCAGTTATTTAGAAATAAAACACTTTTTCCTGCTCAGTAATGTGTTATCCGGACATTGGACAGATACTGACAGGGCAGACTGGTACCCAACAGTAACGTCCAAGTTCTTTTTAAATTTCTTTCATTCAAAGTAATTTTAGAATCAATAGATCTACATCTATATATCAGTTGTATATTAACTTCTTTTATATTCCAATTTTCTCAAGGTTGTATTCCTTATTGGCGTGGTCAGTCGTGTTGTAAATGGTCAAACTGAAATATGTCGTTATCGTTGCCGGGATCTCACAGACGATGAACTACAGGAGAAGGGGATACGCTTCATTGGTGACAGTTTGTTCATAGATGATGAAACATTGGAAAATAATGAAGTATCATTTTTGGCGTTTTCTGAAATACCTGACAAGTAAGTGAACTGGAGTTGAAAGACTGTAAATTACAACTTGATCAAGATTCTTTCGCTCATATCAAGGTCGCCAGTTTGCCAATGTTTCCGGATAAAAAACCGACCTTCGGAAGCGAACGGTTGCCAAAAGTAAAAAAAAAAAAATAATCATGTAATTCATTTCATCTATTTGTGTCAGGTCTAAACCACCCAATTTACCTACAAAGACCTGCTAATTAACCCTTAGAGTGCCAGAAAGCCTAAGTTAAGGCCCTCTGCGACCTCCTTTGAGTGCCAGAGAGAATCAGTTTGAGACCCTCGGAAAAAAAACAGTTTGAAACAATAGCAATGATCGTCAGCTATTAGAGATAATAAGAGCAATTTATAAAAATTCCCTGACAAAATCAAAAGATATAAATGTTAGATACCGTTCACCATCCTGGGCCTCGTCAAAATGGAAGGTCGCTTATTTATTGTTGAAAGAAAATGTGTCCGAGACTCTGCATGTTGAAAATGGCGACATTTACAACGGAAATGACGTCAATGGTGACGAGTAACTTTGTATGCGCATAACAATTTACGATTCACCTAATTTTGCATTCTGGAAACATAAAATTCTAGTAATGTAAGTGAAAAACACAAACAGTATTTTTTTTTATCACCAAAATGGGCCCCTTTAATACACTTGGGAAGAAAAATAATATTTTACATTCTCTTCATTAATCTTTCGATTCAATAATGGGTGACATTTTTTGTGACCCAAAAACTTCTGGCCTTAGAACTTCAGACAGGGAACTGACTTTCTCGCATTGGAACTTGTCATAATGGGGATTTGAACTGACACGGTGGTAAGCATCGAATCAACATAACATACAACGGGTCCTCTCAACTGATTAAAAGCTAGGTTTACATCATAAAAAATTTGATAAAAAATATCTTTAATATATAATTTGATCAATGTTGGTGTAGAGGATTGTGCGTATACACTATCCAGGATTTCGTCAAAGTTTACAACAGACATTCTATTGACATTGAAATTAAATACTAATTTTATTACATAATATTTCACGGTAATATTCACAATGAAGTAACTATTTCAGTTTAGCTTTGGAAAGTTTCCAGAAAACATAACATTTTGCATGCAGGGTCATACATTATCTCAGTTGAATAATTAAAGGTGTAAAGAAAACAATACTAAATATGTTCAATGCTATATTTTATTGAAGTCAATAATAATACAATCCGGTTACTCGTCCGTGAACACCCTTTTTAAGCAATATGATATCATTAGCCGGCAGTTACATTATTCTTTTACGTCATACAACTTCCGGTCTCAAATGACATGCGTGCTAGTAATAACCGTCAACTTGATGTTGGTAGTGAAATTGACATACATAGTATGCAATATTCCAACTGCCGAACTTAACCCTTATTCACATAAAACTAAACTTGTTCGTTCACTGTCTTGGTCTTCTTGTTCGAAGCTCAGTTAACTTGACAAAGTGGTTAGCGAATATTTGCATCTTGTTTATTAGTAAATAATTTTTTTTAACAATTTCTGTTCAAAAGGGTACATTTGTTATTATTATTAAAAAGAAAAATCAGGTCAAAATCCTGTGACAAATGAATTAAATTTTAATAAGATGTTGAATATTCATTTGGTTAAGTTCACTAACCTTTGAACAACAAAGTCCTGGTGAAAATTTATACAACACTTCTTGTTCAAAGCTCAGTTAACTTGACAAAGTGGTTAGCGAATATTTGCATCTTGTTTATTAGTAAATAATTTTTTTTAACAATTTCTGTTCAAAAGGGTACATTTGTTATTATTATTAAAAGAAAAATCAGGTCAAAATCCTGTGACAAATGAATTAAATTTTAATAAGATTTTGAATATTCATTTGGTTAAGTTCACTAACCTTTGAACAACAAAGTCCTGGTGAAAATTTATACAACACCTCTGCTATTATATAAATAGCAGAGGTGTTGTAACAAAAAAGCGTAGGATGACATAATTATTAAAAAATTAACGTGTTTTATTACCGTTTTAGGAGACATAGACTCGACTGTTTTTACAAACAATCAGCTATCAGATCGCGAACGACCCATACTAAGCTTGGTTATAAGGTCGCTTACAATCGGATGGCAATATTAGTGCGATTGCTACACAAAATACGCAAAAAGGCGTGAATCCATTCATACTGTAGTACGCTTTTGTTTGTTTTTTTTTTTATATAATACCTTATTCCTTAACATTATACATTAACTACGTATATGAACATAGATATCCATTACTCACAGAGAATAATGCATAAATTCAGATATACTGAAATCTTGTAATCATTTACATTATACAAAATTTGCTTACTAAATCATCTTGAAATAATCATGATATAAATTTTTCAGATAATCACTGTCACCACAAAAAACTTAACAACGTGTAATAAATTTTAATACAAAGAAATTCTTCATAAAAATGACTCAAAGAAGGATGAAATCTAGTCTGAATTTTTTCTGACCCTAATAATCCCGACGGCTGTGTATAGTGTCAAAGGAAATTCACACTAGGTGAAATCAAGATGAAATTTGTCTATCAATGCCCATCGCCGTTTGGAATCAATTTTGTGTCCCACCGATAGACTATGCGGAACCGTTCTTGTACCGATCTTTAGTAGATTTTATTTATTGTGCTTAATTTGATGTTTTCAAGACAGAACAAACTCCTATTTCTAACCATGAACGTAAGATAAAAACGAGCCCAACCGATCAGCGTGCCCATTAAAACAATTGCAATGACAATGTGCGTTGATTACAATAGAACTTAAGTCAAAACAAATATAAACACTATTTTTAATCAAGAAAACTCATATAGGTTTATGAATACTATGATTATCCATTATTGTGTTGATAAAGTAACTAATATAATACATATATACATGAAACATATTGAGTTATTGAAGGCCGTTTGACTTTTCTATTACATGTATTTAATTATTTACTGTACAATAATTTATTTTCTAAGTGTCAGTAATTTTTGTTGTTTTCGTGGTCATCGTGACTAATTTACATGGCAACGAAAAAATTATATTAATTATTTTTATAATGGAGTATTAATATGTATACTTGTTATAATAGATAACTGATCATAAGCACAGTTTCTATTAAACAAATAATTCATCACAAATAAAATGATTTTTTCCTTTAGCTCCACAAAAAAATCCGATACCAAGAAAATAGATGATTCTATATAAGGAAGTTTAAATGCAACGGCTGTGCTCTTCTTAAAGCGAAGTGCAATAAAAACTCGTATAAAATTAAACGCATTCTAATCTGTCAAAAATTAAAAAATCCTGAAAAAAACATCTCCACACATATTTATCCATCGACTTTTGTACCGTAAACTGGATTTTCAAAAGAGCACTGAGTTTCGCACATTCCTTCCATTTCGCTGGAATCCACAGGCATCGTTTTCGAAATTACATCTTGGCCATTTCCATCTGGTGGAAGACGATATTCCGCCATTCTCTTGCATAACAGAAGGTCTTTTAATGTTCCTTTGAAATTTTGTACGAAAAACAAATAAATAAAAAACTTCAGCGCGACATAGCCCAATACCATGAGCTCATTAACTGTACGAAGTATTGCCAAACTTTCAATGTTGACTGCGTTTTTTACCATAGGCAAAATGGTTTTGAACATGAAGAACAAACCGAGTGCATGACAGATAACATAGAATGCGCTCAAACACAGCATTAATAAATTTATGTTTGAATTATTGTTCAAAACAACTCTGTTTTTATTGAAGACCGTTCCATACCTTATGAATCGGTAGATGAAGAATCCTACAGCAAACAGTAAAGTCATCATCGGTAGCATCACTGACAAAACGAGGTTAGCCAAGTAACTGTAAACTTCGTAGACTTGATTACGACCAATGTCGGTTTTTTGTACAAGTTTAGGGGAATACAAATTCG
Source organism: Tegillarca granosa (assembly GCA_029721355.1). Classification (NCBI taxonomy): domain Eukaryota; kingdom Metazoa; phylum Mollusca; class Bivalvia; order Arcoida; family Arcidae; genus Tegillarca; species Tegillarca granosa. The sequence continues at coordinate 35,613,518 of CM056605.1, forward strand.
AATTCGGTTTATATTCGGCAAATTTTGTGACGTGGATGAGAAAACAAACGAAGCAAATGGCCGATATGCTGATATACGTAACTTTGTTTGAAACGAGAAGTGAATGCTTGTTGTCATTCTTGGAACTTTTCCAAACACTTATTATCCTGTCTGTAACCATAGCAACCAAAAGCCATACCGAGCATGACAAAAGAATAAATGACATGGCATACCTGAAAATAAAATAAAATAAAATAAATAAAAAACTGACTTGTGATTTTAACGTCTCGTAATTTTAATTCTTTACTTTAACAAATATAGAAAAAATAAATAGCGGAATATGGAGACCTATGCAGTGCGCAAAAAGTTTTAGTATAAACAGTATTTTATTCAAAAAAATAAATATAGTACGATACATTACAAGTATAACAAATTCCAGGATGATGGAACAAGAGTGAAACTCTTATATTAACTAGTCTCCTCATAATTGAGTTTCATGATTTAAGAAGTTACTAAATAATGTTGTATACAAAGTTGATGAGAGGAATGATATTCAATAATAATAATAATAATAATAATAATAATAATAATAATAATCACGAATAAAAGTTTTGATACACAAAAATTCGTTCAATATTATATTGCACTTTTACGTCTTAAATACCAAAAAAACTCAAGTGACTATTTCTGTTCAGTACTTGTACATCGACCCTATTGAAAAAAAACGACTATTCTAATTACATATAACTCTTAAGTCCCCTACATAAGTGTTTTCAAGTACTACACGTACTTATACTAGTATCTAGAATCGTGAAGTGACTTGAAATTTACAATTTTCTTGATACTTTCCTAGTCCGGTTGTTCCAAACTACGTTGTTTAATTATATAATTGACCCTGTTTTGAGTGAAAATTTAAAATTGATTCTAATATATTTACTTAACAGAAAGAAAAAATAAACATTTTTTTAAATTCAAACATATAAAAATAATTTACTTTTTTACATACTAGTTTATTAGCAAATGGACACTATAATTTTTAACATACATTTCAATATTATTGCTTAATTAAAAATAAAACCAAGATTAGAAGATAACAAAATATTCAACAACTGGTAATTGACCTTCGGTAAGTAAGTAAGTAAGCAAGTAAGTAAGTAAGGGACGAAAGCCATTTGATCAGATTTGATGGACATTTCAGTTGTAGATTTGATGGACATTTGAGCGGTAGATTTGATGGACATTTGAGCGGATTCATTTTTAAGTTAATCTTGAACACCAGTGGATATTTGGGCTCAAAATTTCTACTTCCACCTCCCCGTGATGAGCAGGGGGGGGCACAGAATTATTCTGGCTGACAGAAGAGGTAAATCCGCTCAAATGTCTATACCAATTTCAAGAATCCGCTCAAAAGGGTTAAAGATGATCCGCTCAAATTCCCTGACATGCCGCTCAAACGTCCTTTTCTATCCGCTTAAATGCCTTGCGCCGGTAAGTAAGTAAGTAAGTAAATAAGTAAGTTAGTAAAAAGTAAGTAAATAAGTAAGTAAGTAAGTAAAAAGTAAGTAAGCAAGTTAGTATGTAAGTAAGTAAGTAAGCAATCAATGTACTACATATTACAATTCAATTATAACAGTACATGTAATGATGTATTTACAAATAACGGAATTAAATAACTGATTTCCTATCTTGAAAGGAGACTAACATTATAAAAAAGATATCAATGACTTTAATTTTATCCAATGGAAAGTTTTTTTGTTTTGTTTATAATAATAATAAACTTAGTTACTAAATAATGAAATAATTTTTAAAAAGTAACTCCCGTGGGAGACCTCTATATGCAACATAAGTTCGACGCCAATTATTCCTTATCTTGGCATGGTGATACACATTATATCTAATAAAAAAATATTCGATATAGTTGAAACTTAGGTATGGTTTCTATTTCGATTTAAAAGGATTCTGGGTAGTAGGCGACTGGAAAATTAAGGCCCACAGGCATCTAAATATTGATAATGAGCGAAAATAGACATATGAGAAAGTTTGGTCGAGGACAGAGCTTATTTAAAACATCCGGGTCTTCATTATAAAAGTAATAACGGTGACGTAAGTGCTAATTTTAGTAAGTTCTGAATTTGTGTTAAAAAAGAAAAAAATGTTAAAACAAATTTTAATACACAAATAAATAAATAGATAAATAAATAAATTAATAAAATAATTAAATAAAAAAATAAATAAATAAATAATATAAATAAATAAATAAATAAAAATAAATAAATAAAACAGATAAATAAATAAATGAATGAATGAATGAATAAATAAATAAATAAATAAATAAATAGATAGATAGATAGATAAATAAATAAATAAATAAATAAATAAATAAATAAATAAATAAATAAATAAGGACATGTGAATACCAGAGGATAAAACAAAACAAGCCAAAAGACGACAAGCACATGCAAGGTTCATCTGGTTTACGTCCAGGGATTTGGTAACAGTATCAGAGCGGAGGGTCTAAACTACTCTGATTATTTTTTTCAGTGGTCTATAAATACTCCCAACTTAAAATTAAACAAACATTTTTAATCCATTTCCAAACAACAACAACAATAACAATAATAATAATAATAATAAATAATAATAATAATGATAATAATAATAATGTTTATTAAATGTCACATACATCATATTTAAAAAAAATTATACATGCAAATACAAATTACCGTAAAATATACGATTAATATCCAGCTATAAAATTGACTTACGGGACATTATAAAATATATATACACGCTTAAATATGAATCACTTATTTAATTGTCATGGCAACTTGTAATGTGCTGATTTTGAATGCATTATTTTAATTAAAATTCAAATTCGGTACATGGCATAATGAAAAAAAATCGAAGGAACATTATATCCATGAATAATAATAATAATAATAATAATAATAATAATAATAATAATAATAATAATAAATTACCCACCTTGCAATGGTATATTGTCGAAAACCGTATTCATGAGACTGCCTGAAAGCACCTGTTGTAGCGTCCAGAGATTGTGGGATTTGTAAGATGAGCAGAACTAAATCGATGGCTGATATCACTAACAGAAAACAGTTGATAGAGCATTGGCGCATGATGCTCTGCACAAACACAAGGATGTTGAAGAAATTCGCTAGAATTCCACATCCGATAATCAATCCAATTAAAGATTGTACAACCTGTATTGATGTTAAGATTTGGTCACCTTGGTTACCAAGACTTGATGTCATTTTCAAAGCCATCGCCTCAGAACAAGTCTTCTGAGCGCTAGACGCAAGTGAAACATTCCCAGCTCCAGTGGACGCCATCTTGTCAATGCGATGGTTTATTTTAAATACGAAATACTTTATTTATCAACTTATATTAATCAAGTCGAGTGGTTTCGAATTTAAAATCTGCAGACTGCCCTCTTTTATACATAAAAACACTTCAACATACAGTTCAAGAGCAGGAAAAGAAACAGATAGACGTCATTATTTTGTGACTTGGATTTTTCACAAAACTAGAAGACGGATACTTGTTTTAAACAAGTAATGATTTTAAAAACTGCATAATTTTTTTTGTGTGTGACTCTCGACAAGTGTACGGAAACCTTAAGAATATACATAAACATCTTGACGAAGTTATATAAGCAAATTTAGGAAAAAGTTATACATTTTTAAAACTACATGTAGATAATTTAAAAAAAAACTTTCTTTATTGGCATTTACATCAACATGGTTTGATGTACTGTTGCAACATTGTTTAACGTCGCATCAGCACTTTTTTCAGCTGTTCAGCGATGAGAGCAAAGTTATCAATCTATAAACAAGTTTATGTATGCGTGAGAGTGCGATTATAGTTGGCCTCGTACAAGTTATCTCAGAACGTCATTTGGCAAGGTGCTACCCCACCAAGTTAGTAGGCAACAGACAAAAATGCCACTCCCCCAGACACATTATCCTGGCACCGGGTGAACTAGTTGATACTCATGAACAGCGCAGGAGAAAGCATCCTCTCAAATTTTAAAGTCTTAATTATGACCCAGCCAGGGTGTGAACCCAAGAACTTCTCATTCTGAAGGCTGAACGCTCAACAAATGGACCAACGATCCAACATGGTTAAGCCTGATACAAAATAATAATAATTTTTCTGCAAATCATAAATCCAGTGATATGTAGGGGGGAAGTCAAAGTATGTAGGTCACAGTGATTCGCCGTCTATACCAGTTTTCTTATCACCACACAAGGAAACTAAGAATTTTTTTACTGTAGAAAGTTAAGTTGGATAGATGATATTTTTTATCTGTAAGTAATTTCTCTAGCAGACTGTATATTTCTCTTAATGCAAATAAGGTTTCACAAAATTGCACAATCGAGGAGTATAAAGCGCACACTTACATATCACACTGTCCCCCCACCCGCCTAGTTTCTATTCCCACTTGGGCAGATTCTAGTGTGAAAAAAAGTTTGTCAATTCGCTTAACTAAGAACGCTTGGTTTTCTCCGGGCACTCCAGCTTTCTCCACCATTCCAAAACTGACTGTCTGCATGTAAATAAAAGAATCTTGACCTGGGCCTATATCTAGGCAGTTAGATCTAGAATGATGGAGAAATCCAGAGTTCCTGGAGAAAACAGACATTTAGCTACCAAACATACAATTTTCTCACAATTAGGAACTACCCAAGTGGGATTCGAACCTAGGCAGTGAAAGGCAGTTGATTCGTAAGCAAGCAGGCTTTAGACATCTCCGCCGTTGGGGCCACCAGATATAATAAAATGTTTAACTTGTATTTCAGCTAAAATTTATTCATTTTATTTTAGGTACCTAGAGATCCACAGACACAGAAATAATAATACTGTAACAACTTGCCAAACAATCCATCAACAGATAGCCACTGGTCACAGACACATACACCTATGTCCATCTTTTAGAATGGTCAATTATGATAAAAATAGAATCCCAAAAAGTGTAAATGAAAGGCATTGCTTATGTTCAAGATGTCAAGGGTCAAGAACGAGTGGTTCCGGATGTCGACCAGTATTCAGGAAGAAGAGGGTATTACGAAGAATTAGATGTGAAAGGGGCGTCTACAAATATGCAGTGGTATCGGAAGCCTTTTCGCATGGGTGTGAATGTCAGCAATTGTCTGGTACTACACAAAGATTGCAAATGGAGGAATAACTCAAAAACTTTAATTTAAAATTACGGAATATAAATACATTTTTTCTCTTATTACAATGCAAATGGTGGATATATATTTGTGTAAACTATTCCATGACAACCTTATTTCAAATTATTAAAGTCACTTGAAAACATGTTTGTAATATTTGAACAAAAAAAGATTATGTAACATAAGAATTAGGGAAATTGGAAAAAAAAGTAAATCAAAGCATAGACTGTGCTGAACGTAGGAAAGTAGTCATAAAAGCCTGGTAACCGGGTTGATATCAATACTTAGTGGAGTAGAGGAATGGTGCTTTACATTCCTGTCAAGATTCTATCACTTAAATGTCATGGTAAGACATAATGCTTTAAATTACTTATATCATCTTTTCAAAAATACTCTATTTTTCTTCTCATCCTCTGGAATCACTGGGGTCATGGTGACCAAGTGGTCTTAAGGGTAATCTTAAAGGTCTCAGTGCCTAGATTCAAATGCTTCTTGGGCAGATCCTAGTGTGAGAAAGTTTGTCAGTTTGCCTGGCAAATGTCAGTGGTTTTCTGGGGGCACTTTGGTTTCCTCCTCCATCTTAGAACTGACTACCTGGATATGTGAAAGTCTTGACTGGTGCATAAAACACCATTACTCCACTACACTCTGAAACCAATTTGCCAATTTAAATGAAATATGTTGGGATGAATCTTGCTTGATGCAGATTCCAAACTGGCATCTTCAGCAACATCCAATCAATAATGACCATTACAGCAAAAAGGGAAAATGACTTTTCTGACAACTGATTGATGCTAAAGACACCTATGATAAGATAAAAAATAAGAGAGTACATGAGAGGACCTTGACCTTTGGCCTTGAACCATATATTAAAATGACCATCATATCAATACCTACAATATTCATGCACATGCCTATTCAAAAAAGTAATAACTTTCAAGATGACCTTTGAACCAATGACTTTGAACCATATATCAAAATCATCATCATATCAATACATACAATATTCTAATATACATGCCTATACAAACAGTTAATAGTTTTCAAAATAATTAACATTTTAAGCCATTTTCTGTGGCTATGACCTTGACCTCTGAGCCTTTGACCTTGAACCATATATCATAATGATCGTCATTCCAATACCTACAATATTCTAAGAAACATGCATATAAAAAGTTAATAGTTTTTAAGACAATTAACAATATTAGCTGTCTATGCAGCTACGACCTTGACCTTTGAACCAATGGCCTTGAACAATATATCAAAATGATTGTTATATAAATTCCTACAATATTCCAATATATATGCCTGTACAAAAAAATTATAGATTTCAAGATATATTTACAAATATATTTTTTAAAGCAATTTGCCCACTAACTGCCTTGTTATTTTTGTTTTGAGCCCAAATACTACAATTTGAGAATATTATATATAAAATAACTAAGGCATACCTCTTCTACATTCTGAGGAGAAGATTTTCACTATTTCCCTCTTTATGGGGCGCCATGGGGACATAACTCCTTCATTTGTAGAAATCTAAAAGGCCTCCAACAAGGCATGATGGTAGCCAAGTTTCAATGAATTTGGCTCAGTGGTATTGGAAGGAAAGATTAAAATGTAAAAAGTTTACGCACGATGCATGACAGATGAAGATGGATCTCAATAGCTTATCAGAGCTTTCAGCTCAGGTGAGGCAAAAAACCACATAACAGTAAATATTATATAAAACGACTAAAAAAGGAAGACACCAAGAGGTTTCCAAACAATAACAGGATTTTTTTTTTAGTAAAACCAGTACTTCTATCGCCGTAAGTCAGAAAATGAAAGTCCTATTCAGATTCAGGAAAAAATAGAAAAGAGTGAAAGTTGGCCCAAAACTCGGACAGAAACAGCGAACGGCAACTATAATAAGTGAAATCTAAAGTCAGTCACTGTTTGAAAGGTAATCAAAAGATTATGATTTTGTAGCACTTGTGCACTTGTAGCATGCCAGATCAGTGCAAATTTCGGGCATCAAATTATGAAAATGTCTGTATTTGTTAAATTGTAAAGATGGATTTCTGTGCAAATACTGTGAACTTTTTGCTTCTTCTATCTCTAATAATATTGAAATTCAAAAATAAAAAATAAACAACGATTGTTTTTTCACAACTGTATTGAAAGTAAAAAAAAAACTTTGACTAAATCTCTACAGTCTATGTCATTATTCCCAATTATTCCTGTTTGTCAATACATTTTCCCAAATTAACAGTCTCGGGGCCATTACCCAAAATACCCAGAAAAATTCCTGTCCTTCAATGCTTTCGGACATCCTTACTTTGACATTTTAATATTTTTTTTAATTTCTTCTTTTTGGGACGGCACTCCTTTGTCTGATAATTCCGGACACGATTTTGTTGGAGCTCAGGTCGAGCATATGATACAGAGTGTTTTGATAAAGACTGAATAGAACCAAGAGCAAACATCGTTGTTTGTTGTTGTTTCGTGTGTATTGACGTGATGGATCGTTCTGTAAATCGTTACTTAAGACTGGTGCTGTACCGTGCAGATGATCTACACATGTATTTACGTTTTCAGGTAAATCCAATAAAAAATCATAGCTGAGTATAAAGTGCTTTTATTCTGTATGAAAGTGAAAGTTGATTAAAATTAAATGTCCATTGCTGAGAAAATCGTGCATGACAACTCCTGTCGGTACACAACATTAAACACATTTTTTTCTGACGAAATTAGAAAGTGACGTTTTCGATTAATTTCATTTGATGAAAAAAATAACAAATTCCTCTGATCAAGGATTCCAGAAAATGAATGATTTGATGTCCTAGCCGACACATGTCGGTATTGCCGTTATGGCTCATCAGGTTATATACACGGGTAAGTCTAGTTACCATAAACAGTTAAGTCAACTTATGACGGTGTTCCAAAATTAGAAGAATATACACAGACAAGAAGAAGTTTTCTCGAAAAAAAAGATTTACGGCATACGGAAAGTAACAATGTCTTCCGAAGTCTGTGACCTATTTCTGCAATGTGATCTATAACCTCCATATTTCATTATTATCTTCTTCTTTATTCTTTAATAAATATTTTTTTATTTTTGTTTTTATAGAGATTCATTATATATTTTCATTTACAGAGTAATTGTTGTTCGTTTATCTATTTATTCATACATGTTTTCTACAGTTGATATGCAAATTTCCAAACCGAAGAAAGCGAATTCCTCCGCAACTATGTGTGTGTAGAGGAAGCAGTTTTATTTATTATATATTTATTTATTTTTTGTCCGTGTTACTTTCTTTTCTTCTCTAAAATGTGTGATTTGAAATTGAATTAAATAAAACCAGAAATGCATTTGTAACACCCAGATTGCGCTGTGATATACAGGTCTATTTCTTTGGAACGCAAGTATACAGTAGTGCTCAAGAAAACTAGAAGTCTTCGACTTTCCTACGTAAAAATTGATTTTGTGATTTCATTATTATTAGCTCACCTGACCGAAATGTATGTGCGTGCGTGTGTGCGTCGTTAACACCTATTTTCGACTTCTCCTCCAAAACTACTGGACAGATTTCAATGATACTTAGTCAGAAGCATATATGGGCCGGTGCAATTCAGATTTGTTCATGGCGTTGCCATGGCTACCAAAACTAGGTCAAGGTGACCTAGGGGTCCAAAAATCTTCTTCTCCAAAACCGATGATGGGAGAAAAAATCTGAAGTGATATTTAGCTTCTCTAGGGTCTTAAGCCTATAGTTTGTTCATTTCGTGAAATTTGGTCGAAAAATGGGTTACGCGTTTTTGTGTTTAATTTAAAAAAATTCGCAAAATGGCTTCAAATTGTTATAACTTGACTATTTGAACAGATAATGACATGGGGTTTTCAGTTTTGACTTCTTCTTGAAATGACCTTTAAATTAGGGTCAAAGTCACAAATCAAGGTCATGACCTAATTTGTGATTTATGCAGTTTTAGGCAATTTTTTTGCAAATATTAAGAGATACTTGACATCAAATTATTGTTAAAATGTTCAGCATGAAAAAATTTAAAAAGGTACCAAGTTTTGTAACTATATGATAATCCATGTAGGAGTTGTTGCCCCTGAAATGTTATTTTTGGCTTTTAAATACCAAAATTGTGCTTTAGCTTGAAAACTATAAACTTTTTGTATAGGCATGTATATTAGAATATTGTAGGTATTGTGACAATGATCATTTTGATATATGGTTCAAGGTCATATGATCAAAGGTCAAGGTCACAGATGCAGAAGAAGACTATAATTGCTAATTATCTTGAAAACTATTAACTTTTTGTATAGGCATGTATATTAGAATTTTGTAGGAATTGATATGGCGATCATTTTGCTATATGGTTCAAGGTCATATGTTCAAAGGTCAAGGTCACAGCTGCAAAAGAAGACATAAATTGCTAATTATCTTGAAAACTATTAACTTTTTGTATAGGCATGTATATTAGAATATTGAAGGTATTGACATGGTGATCATATATGGTTCAAGGTCATATATGATCAAAGGTCAAGGACATAGCTGTATAAGTATACTAAAATTTGTTAATTATTTGGAAATTATTCATTGCATTACAGTAACTTCATGCATATTATATATGCTACTTATAAATGAAATGTGACTGGATATATTTCTGATTAAGTTTTGTGGGAATTCTTAACCTGAGAAAACTTGTAAAGTTTTTGTACCTAATACAATTTTGGACGTATCCTCAGGTGAGCGTTAAGGCCCATGGGCCTCTTGTTTTTTATTTATGTGAAATCACAGGGTGTTTCAGAAAAAAGTCTCCAATTTGCTAATAATTTTTCTCCCAAATATCACAATTTTTATCAAATTAAAATTAATGGAAAGAAATCCTAGATTTTTTTTTAAAATATGTTGCCATAAATGAACACTAGCTAGTACAATGCAGAAACACCTGCACATCAATGTAGGACATTAACTTATGTGAAGGTTTATTTTTCATTGATATGATGGCTTGACCTGATATGTATTCATGAAATAGGTACACAAAAACTTATCACATACTTTGTAGGTATAACAGAGTCAAACTTAATACCTAGCTGGTTTCTTGACAGAGTGAAGACCTTAGTCTTTTGCCTATCTCACAAAAAACAATCAACCCAATTTGTTTTGTCAAAAAACTCTGTTACGTTTCCACTGTAAATATTTCAGGAAAAATAGACAGACAAATAAAGAACAATTTTTTATTGTAAAAAGTTTACTGCGATCACTAATTGTACAAATCCACACCCCCAAAAAAGCTGTTTCCAGATGTAACCTTTTACACACCCACACCCACGAGAGAGAGAGAGAGAGAGAGAGAGAGAGAGAGAGAGAGAGAGAGAGAGAGAGAGAGAGAGAGAGAGAGAGATATTTTTAAACTTCAAGTACCTAAAATACCAGATTAAATATGTTTAGGGTCTTCTATTGAAATGCGGAAAATTATTTATATCAATTTAACCATCAGTAAGGTTGTTTAATTTATACACATGGTGATTTCTCTCTCTCTCTCTCTCTCACACACACACACACAAAATATACACATGCAAATACACATATGATTTGATACATTGTTAACAACTGTGTCTCATAAGTCTTTAAGACTGAAAGACAATGTGATTTACTGGATGATAATGTGCATGTATGTGATTTATTTATGTTTGTTATTCTATTTGTGAAATGTTAATAAAAATAAATTATGTTAATCAGTTATTATAACTGTCTCAATTTATACTATATGTGACAGTAATATCTTATTACAAACACACATATACACAATATAAATATATGAACATAAATATATTCCCATTTCATGACGAAAAACGAATATAAGTCCTATATCATAAATTTTGGAATTTATTGGGGTGTTCCATAGCCAAAATAGGATCTTGGTGTATATATGAGACAGCAGAAGATTTCTGAAAAACAAACAATGGAAGGAAGTTACATAATTGATATATTTAGCACTAGTTGTACATGTATATTATAATATCATTATTCTTAATCTCTTATTGCACTTCGGACATGTCGACCCTCTTTAAACACTTGAGCTTTATAACTGTTACAACAACAGCACAAAATCTACCTCCTTGACATAAGAGCAGCAAAAAAAGTTATTTTCTTCCTTGACTGGAGCACCATAGAAATAATAAGATATTTCCTTCTCTCTCTGAGTCACTTTATTTATACAAAATATTTTCTTACTTCCCAGAAACACACAAGCATTACAAAAATCTTATTTCCTTGTCTGGAAACTATGCCAACCCACTGTTTACATCCAGGCAGTAACATTCATGTCCTTCATCTCCCTAGCAAGAAAACAAAACGATTTCTTGTCTGTGAAACACATTTCGTTTTTCCTTGTAATTAGGTATTATATCATCTCCACCCCTTTCATGTAGAAGCAAATTTCTTTCTCATCTTGAAAGTGGAAAATCTTTTTTCTCTCTCTCTTGTCATAAGCTAAAACAGCATTTCAACACTTTCATGTTCATGCCAGTTTAATTTTTTGTGTTAGAAGTGGAAAATTCTAATTTTTCATTTTATTAGGTAATATTGTTTCTCCATTCTTTCATGTTCATGCCAGTTTACTTTCTTGCCTGGAAAGTGGAAAATCCTAATTTTTCCTTGTCATTAGGTACCATTTGTCTCCAAACTTTCTTGTTCAATTTTTTTTTCTTATCTGGAAAGTGGAAAATCCTTTTTTCCTTTGTCATTTGGAAATACATTGTCGCCAGCCTTTTATGTCTATGCCAGTTTATTTTCTTGTCTAAAAAGTGAAAAATCCTATTTTTCCCTTGTCATTAGGTGCTATATCACTTCACTTTTCCATACTGACTCCTAGTGGTGAAAAAAAAACTACATCCTTTGTATATTTAAAAGTTATCTGTATGTTATCATTGAGGTTGTCATGTTGATGCCACCATCTTTAAACACCAAATATCATTCTAAGATCAGCTAGTGTTAACTTTGTACTTGTGACTCCACCCCTGTAAATAGAAAATAATATATATATGAACATGTATTTAAAGTAGAATGCATAATAATTTTCTTTTTTTTTTTCTGCTGAAAATACTGCTTACTGAAAATCCGAAAATTTTCCCCCGTTTAATTTTCGCCACATCTCCAATACAACAACACATTCTGATTTTGCATTATAGACTGGCCTCTGTTCCACCAAACAGTTCCAATAGCAACAAATTTAGTCTTAATGATTTTACTATTTTTTGTCTCACTCGATCTCCATAAGTTTCACATCTATAGATGGATTTCGGACAAGCTTTGCATAAAATATAAAGTAACGAGAGATGACATGTCATGTCTGTTACTAATTTAAGTGGGCAGACTAAAGATCGGGGTCACAAAACCAAACGGAGTTGATGGAGAAGGGGGAGAGGTGGTTGAAATATTTGGACCTCAAGCTACAGTGTAAGTTTTAAGTTTCTTGTAACAAGATGCAATGAGACATGCAAGTCTCATTCAAAATTTTGGATTTTTTAACTGACAGTTTATGAGGTATAGTTCATCACGAGTTTTCTTTAGAGAAAAGAAGTTGTCATGACTTATGTGTCAAATGATCAATTTTTTTTTTAATGAAGTCCTTTAAAGCTGCATTAAGTTTTCCTAGGAAAAATTAAATTTGTCATTTGTGACTTTGTAAGGGATACATAACACCATTGCGAATACATATGGATATTAATGACGGACAATTAATGGAATTTGTCAGGTTTCCCCCCTTTGATTCAATCTAGGCCTCATACATCAGTGCCATACTACAAGCTAATAATAATCACCGTTAAATAAGTGACCAACATGTTAGAGGATTCCGTTTATTTACAGCTAATATTAATTTTACAGAATGAATCTCATGGATTGTGATTAGAAGTATATATAAATTTTTGGAAATATATATATATATATATATATATATATATATATATATATATATATATATATATATATATATAAAATCAGAAAACCTTTATGCACTTTAACACTGTATATTGTATCGAATCATTTCAATTATTCATTTATTCATGCACATGGAATATCTCCAATTTTTTCTGGTCACATGACTAGATAAACAGACACAGTATCAAGTACGAAAAATGACTAAATGTACATTTTAATTTGTGATTTTATCGGACCCTGTATCCAGTATGGAAAATGGTTACATGTACTTTTCAATTTGTGATTTAATCAAACCCTGTATCCAATATGGAAAATGGTTACATGTACATTTCAATTTTTGATTTCATCAGACCCTGTATCGAGTATGAAAAATGACTAAATGTACATTTCAATTTGTGATTTTATCAGATACAATATCCAGTATGAAAAATGATAACATGTACTTTCAGATTTGTATGTTTTATCTTCTTATAAGATTTTTAAAAAGTACAGAAAACAGGGCAATTTAAGTGTTATATACACTATTACAGAGAGATCTTAACGAAACTAAGGTCATTAACTAGCATGACTATATCACTGACCTTTGACCTTATACTCGAAATATTTTTATTTGTTGTATCAATTTCGGTCTCTCACAATTAGACTTAATACCATAGAAGTATTAAATGTAGATAAATTGCTACAAAAGGATTCAATGTACATTTAAAACTTTGTTAAGTTTTTGTAAACTGCATATAGCTTTATATAAACCTACTCAGAAAGCACATTTTGTTAGTTTTCTGTAAACTACACATAGCTTTATATAAACCTATCCAGAAACCACACTTTGTAAAATTTTGTTAACTGCAGTTTTCATATACTATAATCCTACCCCAAAAAGCACATTATGTTAGTTTTTGTAAACGACTTGTAGTTTTCATATAAACCTACCCAGAAAGCACATTTTGTTAGTTGCTTTGTAAACTACATGTACCGGTAGTCTATATAAACCTACCCAGAAAGCACAGTTTGTTAGTTGTTTTGTAGTAAACTACATGTAGTCTATATAAATCTACCCAGTAGGCACATTTTGTTAGTTGTTTTGTAAACTACATGTAGTCTATATAAACCTTCCCAGAAAGCAGTTTGTTAGTTGTTTTGTAAACTACATGTAGTCTATATAAACCTACCCAGAAAGCACATTTTGTTAGTTGTTTTGTTAACTACATGTAGTCTATATAACCTACCCAGAAAGCACATTTGTTAGTTGTTTTGTAAACTACATGTAGTCTATATAAACCTACCCAGAAAGCACATTTTGTTAGTTGTTTTGTAAACTACATGTAGTCTATATAACCTACCCAGAAAGCACAGTTTGTTAGTTGTTTTGTAAACTACATGTAGTCTATATAAACCTACCCAGAAAGCACATTTTGTTAGTTGTTTTGTTAACTACATGTAGTCTATATAAACCTACCCAGAAAGCACATTTTGTTAGTTGTTTTGTAAACTACATGTAGTCTATATAAATCTACCCAGTAGGCACATTTTGTTAGTTGTTTTGTAAACTACATGTAGTCTATATAAACCTACCAAGAAAGCACATTTTGTTAGTTGTTTTGTAAACTACATGTAGTCTATATAAACCTACCCAGAAAGCACAGTTTGTTAGTTGTTTTGTAAACTACATGTAGTCTATATAAACCTTCCCAGAAAGCACATTTTGGTTAGTTGTTTTGTAGTAAACTACATGTAGTCTATATAAATCTACCCAGTAGGCACATTTTGTTTGTTGTTTTGTAAACTACATGTAGTCTATATAAACCTACCCAGAAAGGACATTTTCAGCCAGATTCTGTTTCCTCTTCTGTAACTGTATGATTTTTTCTTCCACTGTGTCTTTACATAAAAACCTTTAAAAAATGGAACAAAAAACAAAATGTAAAAGCATTGAACTCAGTTGCATAACCAAACACCAATCCAGGTTGATAGTTCTGGTGCAGGAAAGCAGATTGCATGGCAAAAACAACCAATCTTCTGCAAGCAAACTGACAAATTGATTCACACTGGGATTTGCCTGAATGGTACCAGAACCTAGATGGTGAGAGGTACTGTGATCCATAAGTGTGCAATTTCGACCACTTGGCCACCTAGGCCTCTATTAAGCAATAAACCCTTAAAGCTGCATTAAGTTTTCCAAAGAAAAAAAATTAAAATGGTGCTTAACTAATTAATGATGTTCCAAATGAACAATGTTACATTTGGTTCAATGATAAAAGCTCGAATAAATACAGAAACAACAATAATTTCACAGCGAGATGTAGCATGTGGGATGTAATATTAGAACATGGTTACGTCATGAAAAACTGGGTCATTTAAACACAACTTTCAAAACGGTGAAATACGATAAATTAAACACAGAAATTCGTTGAATTTGTCATTTGTGACTTAGTAAGGGATACACAACACCATTTCAAATACATCTGGATGTTAATGACAACAACTAATGCAATTTGTAATGTTTCACCTTCGATTCATGGGTTTTTCCATACATCTGTGCGCATGCTCCAAGCTCATAATTATCATCATTAAAAACTGACGTTTATATACAGCTAAAAGGAATGAAATTTTAGAAAATGAATCTCACGGATCGTGATTAGAAGTTTTCTATTTTTTTTAAAAAATATATATTTTAAGAAATCAAAAAAAAAAAAAAAAATAAAAAATAAAAAAATAAATTCAGAAAATTGAAAAACTTAATGCAGCTTTAAGTCATTGAAAAACAACCTTAAAGGACAGTGTGTACATATTACTATCAGAGAATGAATTTAAAAAAAAAAAATTCACAGTATTCATTCAGGTTATTTTTCAATGACCTCAATGGAAATCAAACTAAAATCTTGCAATTAAATTTCTGAAATGGAACATCTTGTGTCAATTTGATGAGTTAAATCATATTTGAAAATTTTTCAAATACAAATAAAAAAGTGTAATGATTCATTTACTGCCTACCACATCACAGAAAATTTCATAACAACATTATTGTCATGGTTGATGTCACAATCAATTTAAGGCATGGTTATTTGATGCTTTGTCCAAAATAAAATTAAAACCTTTTTTTCTGCCCTACCCTGCTTATTCTATGACGAGTTTACCTGCATAAAAATTTCTTTTTTTTTCTGCCCTACCCTGCATATTCTATGATGAACTTACCTGTGTATAAATACATCTTTTTTTCTGTCCTACCCTGTATATTTTATGATGACCTTACCTGTGTAAAAATACATCTTTTTTCTGTCCTACCCTGTATATTCTTTGATGAACTTACCTGTGTATAAATACATCTTTTTTTTGCCCTACCCTGTATATTCTATCACAAGCCTGGTCTTCTAGTGCTGGGTTCCTGGAAAAACAATTTGATAAAGTTTCAACTCTCTCTCTCTCCTCTCTCTCTCTCTCTCTCTCTCTCTCTCTCTCTATATGTATATATATATATATATATATATATATATATATATATATATATATATGCATACATAAACATTCTCTTGCAATAAGTTAAGTAGATTTGAGTAATGGTCTTTCAATTCTTTATCATATTACTAGAATTATATTGAGGCAGTCAGTTCTAGAATTGAAGAGTAAACCCAACAAAAACAATTACTGTATTTACTCGCGTATAAGTCACACTGGCATATAAGCTGCACCCCCCTTTTCACCCCCAAATTGTCGCTAATTTTTATACTACCGGCATATAAGCCGCACCTATATTTCACTTTGATCTTCAGCCATGATTTAGACTTGGGTACAGTAAGTACATTTTATATCTTTTTGAATGACAATAAAAGATTATTCTTTTCAAATTGTTTTGATTTTTTGTTTATCTTAGTATCTCTCAAAGAAATAGATCGAGGGTTGTCAACAATTTAAACAAACAGTCACATCACTGTTAAGTGACCATTTGAGCCCTTTTGGCTAGATTATGTAATACTGATGTCAGCAAGTGTCTGAATGATATTAACAGTAGAATCCACAAAAACAGAAAAAGAAAAATTTTGCATGTGCCTGGATCAATCACCATCAGACCGCATCTTGATGATTCAAGTGTATTGGAATGTTATGTCAAACGCAACTGCGACTAAAATAGCCTACGCAATTTCTTTGCAATGGTGGCTTCGTGTTCAGTATTAAAATTTTTATTCGACAAATAATTTAACTTTACACGTGTATTAATTTGTATGCCACGTATAAAACTGAATGATTTAAGAATTAGATGTTGACTGTGACAGTTTTTTTTTTCTGAAACCGACCAATCCTAATTATTGACCCTATCGGCTGTTACACTGTAACAATGGCGGTTTTTTACACCTGGTGATGTTTAAAAGATACTTGTCTAGAAAATAATGACAGCAATTAAATCTACAAAATATTTGCACAATTTGTTTTGAAAGTGGCTTTTCAAAGAATATACAGACAATGTAGTTTACTGGCTTCGAGAGACAAAATCTTGTCGAGATTTAACCACATTTTTCGATGATTCCAAGACCCTGGCGAGTAAATTTTTGTTGTACCCACGGATAAGCCGCATCCCCCTTCTTAAATTTCTATTTTTGGTAAAAAAACTACGGCTTATACGCAAGTAAATACGGTAACTTCAAACAAGTGTTTTGACCAATAATGCTTGCTTGGTACCTATTCTTGCCATTGAAAGTTTAATGTCTTTTGCCAAGGTAATTTATATAATTAATGTGTTTATTCTGTAATTTCAGTCTGGCATTTATTCCAAAGTATTTTCAATAAATACTATAGAATTATTAATATTCATGGGGTTAAAATTTTGTGGTTTTGCCATTTTAGAAAAAAAAGTTTGTTGGGAGAAAAATTTGTGGAATTGAGTTTGGTGAAAGTAAATTCTATTGGGGGCAATGGTAATTAAAAAATTTACAATGACATTTTATTTCCTTGTTTTCATTTACTCGCTTAAAGCTGCATAAGTTTTCCAATGTATAAATGTATAATACATATAAACAGTGCTTGTTTTCTAAACTATGTCTCTCATGAAAAATATAGTACTGTGTTTCATGAAAAAAACTTTACTTATGTTGAAATTCACAGGGAAACCTACTGCTAGTTTGATCTACCAAAAATCTTATTTTAGAACTTTAATCACATGATTCTTTATCAAAAACAGCAAAAGGGCATGTGTTCAAGAGCAATATAGCAACTTTGTCATGTATATCCAAGCCTAGTTGCTGTTTTATGAACAGCCATTTTCCCATCTGAGTCTGACCAATTCAAATCTTTGGAGTCAGTTTGTTCCAGTTGGCTCTTGGTCTTTCTCTTTGCAGAATCTGTAGCCGTTCTCCTTAATGCAGCTTTAAGTAGCAAAATTTATTCCCAATGAATATTCATTATTTTACTGAAATATTAATTAATAACTAATTAAATGTTAAGACCATTAGCTAAACTTCAGAAGAAACATAAGTTTATTTTTTATTTACTTACCAATGTTGGTCTATTAAAAACAGGTGGTTACCACCCACAAGGTTAAGACCAACACCCCCAGCTCTCAGTGACACCAGCATTACCTCGGGTCCGTGGGGATTAGTATTGAACTCTTCTACAACCTCCATTCTCTTCTTGGCCGGGATGTTACCTTGTATAAGACTATATTTAATATTTTCTTTAGATAAATGATGAGCTACAATCTCTAACATTTTTGTCCATTGAGAAACCACCACACTGAAAAAAAAATCAATAATTTTAAAATAAGACAGGTTAGATTGTTGCTCAGTAAATGTGAATTTTTTGTATCAGTTAATTTTTTTCACGAGAATCATGATTTCAAGATATTCAAATATTAGGAATTTTTTTTTTGCATTAATTCATTTTGGAGAGAGGGGCCTCAGTGGCTGATGTGGTGTAAAGGGTGTGCTTATGGATCACAGCACCTCTCACTGCCTGGGTTCGAATCCCATTCGGGACAGATCCTAGTGTGAGAAAGTTTCTCAGTTCGCTTGCGGAAGGTCAGCGGTTTTCTCCAGCACTCCAGTTTCTTCCACCATCCCAGAATTAACTGCCTCGAAATAAGTGAAAGAATCTTGACTGGGGCATAAAACACCATTACTCCACTCCACTCCACCATGATTTTTCCACACTGTAAGAAAATGGAAAAAATGTTAACAATGCTCACAAGTCATGAAATGCAAAACATGAGCTCACTATGGATCAGAGAGGATATCATCCTCCTCAGTTGGAATCTTGTTGACAAATTCTAGTGTTAGGAAGTTTGTTATTTCACTTATCAAAGTGGAGTTCTCTCTTGGAACTGAACAAAATTCTGTAACTGACTGCCTCAGTATAAGACTTAGTGAAAGAATCTTGAATTTTTATACAGACTATTTTTCTGATGTTGAAAGTATGTAAGTAAATAAAATGCTAAATAGTTTGAAATGGCA
Source organism: Tegillarca granosa (assembly GCA_029721355.1). Classification (NCBI taxonomy): domain Eukaryota; kingdom Metazoa; phylum Mollusca; class Bivalvia; order Arcoida; family Arcidae; genus Tegillarca; species Tegillarca granosa. The sequence continues at coordinate 35,633,066 of CM056605.1, forward strand.
CTAACAAAATAACTATTTCCGAACTTTAAATATTTTGTTACCATGGTTACCTTTTTTCTCTTTTTCCTTTGTCACTTTTACTTCTCACTTTCAGTAATTTTTCCATAACTGCTTTCATCTAAATTGGGGAAAAAAAAAAAAAAAAAAAACCACCAAATACAGTCAACCTTGTTATATCACCCTTAATAATATTTCCACATAGCTTATTGACTTTGAAGTCTAAAGTTTTTTCTATAATTACTTTCCCTAGATTTATTGCAAAATTCGTTTCATAACCAAAAATCTGACAGAACAAAAGGTAAAAATAGGTAAAAAAAGGTTCAAATTAGGCATTCAAAATTAATGCTGAGAAAAAAGGTTTTTGAAAAAATGTTTGGAACCCTTCATAAAAAATAGCAGTGAAAGTGTAAAAAAACAACAGGGCTCTCACAGCTCATTTTGGGAATGGGGCCAGGGCCCTTGGTATTGGGAAAATTAGTGTCATTTTGACTGATTTTTGGGAAAAAATCAAACAGAGTTTAACAAGAGGCCCATGGGCCTTAACAGCTCACCTGAGTATATGTCCAAAATTGTTTGCAAAGCGCAGAAGACAATATATAAGGTACAGAATCTTACAAGTTTTCTCAAGTTAAGAACTCCCAAAAAACTTCATCAGAAATATATCCACTCACATTTCATTTATAAGTAGCTTATATAATATGCATGAAGTAACTGTAATGCAATGAATAATTTCCAAATCATTCACAAATTTCAGTATACTAATGCAGCTATGTCCTTGACCTTTGAACATATATGACCTTGAACCATATATGATCGCCATGTCAATACCTTACAATATTCTAATATACATGCCTATACAAAAAGTTAATAGTTTTCAAGATAATAAGCAATTTAAGGCTTCTTTTGCAGCTGTGAACCTTGACCTTTGAACACTGTGACCTTGAACCATACTATCAAAATGATCGTCATATCAATACCTACAATATTCTAATATACATGCCTATACAAAAAGTTAACAGTTTTCAAGATAATTAGCAATTTAACTCTTCTTTTGCAGTTGTGACCTTGACCTTTGAACATATGACCTTAAACCATATATCAAAATGATCGTTGTCACAATACCTACAATATTCTAATATACATGCCTATACAAAAAGTTAACAGTTTTCAAGATAATTAGCAATTTTAGTATTTATAAGCCAAAAATAACATTTCAGGGGCAACAACTCCTACATGGATTATCATATAGTTACGAAACTTGGTACCTTTTTAAATTTTGTCATGCTGAACATTTTTACAATGTTTTGATTTCATATTTCTTTTAATATTTGCAAGAAAATTGCCTAAAACTGCATAAATCACAAATTAGGTCATGACCTTGATTTGTGACCTTGACCCTAATTTAAAGGTCATTTCAAGAAAAAGTCAAAACTGAAAACCTCATGTCATTATCTGTTCAAACAGTGAAGTTATAACAATTTGAAGCCATTTTACGAAATTTTTTAAATTAAATGCAAAAACGCGTAACTCATTTTTCTACCAAATTTCACTAAATGAAAAAACTACAGGCTTAAGACCCTAGAGAAGCCAAATATCACATCAGATTTTTTCTCCCATTATTACTTTCGGAGAAGAAGATTTTTTAAGATTTTTAGACCCCTAGGTCACCTTGACCTAGTTTTGGTAGCCATGGCAACGCCATGAACAAATCTGAATTGCACCGGCCCATATATGCTTCTGACTAAGTATCACTGAAATCTGTCCAGCAGTTTTGGAGGAGAAGTCGAAAATAGGTGTTAACGACGCACGCACGCACACATGCACATACACACGCTGCGCCATGCCATAAGCTCACATGACCTTTCGGTCAGGTGAGCTAAAAACTATTTAATAATTGCTTTAATAACTATAATAACTATATTTATTATATTAAAGATTATTTTATATAACAACTATCTTTCTGATGTTTTAACTCACATGATGTACGAATGTTAACAAATCGATATGATGTCACAACAATTTTTTTTTTTTTGGAATTGGGAAAAACTTAAGTTCCAACTGGGGAAAAACAGTCTTTTTTGCATTGGGAATGGGGCCGAATTTAAGCCCCAAATCAAGCCCAGTGAGAATCCTGAACAAGCAAATACAGTGAAATTAATATCCCCAGCCACTTTATTTTTTTGTAATTTCTAATAATGTTCAAGGGCCATAACTCCAAGAAAAACTTCTATCCCTGTTGATACCAAGTCTCATTGAGTTGTGATAAACAGATTTGGAGAAATACTCCAGACAAGAAATTGGATGGGCAGAGAGGATAGAAGGAAGGATTGACCTAATTTAATATCATTTCTTTCTTCGAAAGGTGAGGTATAACAAAATTGTGTGATCATGTAAATCTACATCATACACAACTTGGTATCAGACCCAGGTTTCACAATCATTTCTTAACTAAAATTTTCCTTAACTTAAGATTAGCAAATTTTGGCAATCTCTTTGTGAATTACAAATGAACATTTGTGATGAAAAAAAAAACACAGATGATACGAACTTGGAATGATCTTCAAATTAACCAATTAAATTTCTGAATATCTACAAAATTAACAAAACAGCCAAGATTTCAAATCTGTCAAATTTAAGTTAAGGCAATTCTAGTTAAGGAATGATTGTAAACTTGGGGCCAGTACTGTCATATGACGGGGGTGATTACATAAAATGTTACCTTGGTACTAAGTGATGATCTATCAAATAAAACTGATGATTTTGACAATTTTGGTTCATCGGTTTTTTCATCGTCCAACAACAAATCCTTCATTTGATCAACAAGATCCAATTCTAAACCTTCACTGTCTGCTGTTTCATCATCAAACTGCCTACAATGATTAAACAAAAATATAGAGAATCTACATGTATACAAAAACAACAAGAATTCCATGGATTTAAATGTCTTGCCTGGTTAGTTTTTGATCGAGTAGAAAATACATTACATGAACTTCACATTCTGACACACCACCGACTATACTGGAAAAGTCACACCTAAGTCTTGCCTTATGGCCATGCCAGACTGGACAAAAATTAGGAAATTCTCATCCAGTTTAAGAGGATGTTAAAAATAAATACTCTATTATGGAAACATTTTAAATAAAATAAAACAAAATAAAATTTCAGTATTGTAAATTGGGGAATTTTCACCACTCTTAAGTAATTTTTGATATTTTCTTTTTCTTTCCTTTTTTTTTTTTTTTTGATGTAAATTTAATTTGATGTAAACTTGTTGTAAAACTGAAAATGTATGTATGTGAATGGTGTAATATTGTAATTTTTATGTACATGAAGTTGAAAAATATTTCTAAATAAAAAAAAAAAAAAATCTAAATGTATTATATGATTGTAGAAGCTACCTATGATAAGTAAAGTATAAAATTTTTCACAGGAAATAATTAAAACGGTGCTAATTTGATGTCCGTAATATATAATGTTACATCTGCTTCAACGATAAAAGCTCAAATATAGAAATAGCAGTAATTTCCAAGCAAGATGTAGACTAATGCTAGCTAATTTCAGAACAAGGTTACGCCATTAAAAAAAAAAAAAAAAAGACCAGGTCACTAAAAACACAACTTACAAAAGGATGACATAAAATAAATAAATTTCATTATATTTGTCATTTATAACTTTGTAAGGAATAAATAACACCACTGCGAATGCATTTGGTTATCAATGATGGCCAATTAATGCAATTTGTCAGGTAACCTTATGAAAAGTAACCTTATTGCAATGCCTGGCTCGACAAAAATACTTACATCTTTCATCAAGGATAAATGACTGCAACACTGACGTAGTCGTAACAACAGTACTAAAATCTGTTGACCACTTGACCTTGCCTGACTCTGACCTTGACCTTCAGCGTGATGGTGCGTTGAAGTATTTGACGTATAATTACTACTATCGTTGGTCAATCTCTCTTTAAATGGATTTGATGTACTAGATCTGTGGGTACTGTAACCAAGTTCTTTTTCTTCATGACGCCTAACATAATCTTGCATCACAGACCTGGATGGAAAAAAAAGAGCTTTCAAACATTTGATTTAAACAAATGGATCTTTGGTTTTATTTAAGAAAAAAAAAAAAACATTATGTACAGTGAAATCTTAATTTATTGCCACCAATATTTTAAAGATAAATTTAATTTCTAAACTCAGCTATATCATACTGCAATACGAAATTAACATGAAGTCACACCATCGTTTTTCACGTTATATTTCAACAAACTACGCAACCATAGCAACCCCAAACGTGAAGGGTTTGGCTTATATCTCATGCATTTTATTTGCTCTAAAACTTTGTTGATGACAGTTCCAAAGAGTTAAAAAAAAAATTTATTCCTTAGTTAAATAAAAAATCTGAAATTGGCAAATTTTCATGTATAAAGATAAAACATAAAAAATTTAAAGAAGTAAAAAATCTTATAGCAATAATCGAGGTGACAAGAGATATTAGGTGAATAACCAGGTTTTTCTGTATACAGTGGTAACATTAGGTTACCTGATAATTATTCATACAATATCTATTTGGAACAAAAGAGGTTTCAGAAGAATTGTAATAACATAAAAAAAAATCAAAATATTTGATATCCATAACATAAATTCAGAAAATTGCAGTTATCATGCAAGAATCTGTTAATCAGCAATCTGCTCAACACAAAGAAACAAAAATGCCACCAAAGCTAAGTATATTATAAGTTATACAGGTTTTTGGCAGGTTATAAGGCCCCATGTACCCTGGCAAAGATTTATGTACCCTGAGCCGCAGGCGAAGGACACATAAGTCTTTGACACTGTACATGGGGCCGTGTAACCTGCCAAAAACCTGTATAACGTATTTGTCACCCTTTAAAACAAATATTAACTACCTGTGAAAAAAAATTAAATAAGGCAATAATTTTACTAACATTTAATGTATCCTATGTATTTTCTAACATTTAACATAAATTTGAATCCTGATTTATTTCATATAAATAATCCCTGAAAGTTTTTGCTGCTGATCGATTACCTTTGTTGGTATTTGATGGCACTGGTTTGGCTCTTTTAACTTTAATTTCGTTTTCTTAGTGACTTGCAAACCTTATTGTCGCCATTTTTGTTTACTGCAATCAAATAACACAATGTAAGAGTTACTTCCCTTATGCCACTAAAAGTTGCGTGAGTTTATGTAACCCTGCAGATTTACCAACATAGTTCCATGTACCCTTACAAGTTAACCAATCGCTATGTGAGAAATTTCTTTGAAGGGTGACAAATATTTATCTATACTAACACACACTTTGTATATCTGAATATAAATCAACATACTTGGACTGGGAAAATATTTTGTCATAGAAACGTCTTTCATCTGTGGATAACTCTAATTCACAAGTTTCACTTCTTTTTGCAGGTAAAGGAACCTAAAAAAAATGCTTAAATTCTCAGTTCTTTATATATTTAGTGTTTGATTTACTTATAGTGTTGATAGCTTTACTTGAAGTTTACAGATGCTGATTTGATGTGTGAATGAATCTGTAAAGCATCATAACCATGGCAACCATGATACTGTGTCAAAAAATTGAAACCATGGTAAAGTATCATGTGTCAAAACCTTCATCTCTGACTTTATTAATATAAAGGAGATGCTAAACAAACTAATTTCATTAAAAGGAAAGAGTACAGGTTCACCTGATGCCAAGATAATGTGACTGGGGGAGTGGTATATTTGTTTGGGGCATATTCTTAGGTGAGCTAGCACCATAAAAAAAAAGTGACCTTGAGTGTGTGCTATTACAAGGCAGACCATAAAACAAACTTGTTTTTAGATTAATCTTTCAAGATTTTACCTTGCTCATAGTGCAAATAGCTGTAAAATTGTTGCTGCAATTTTAAAAACATTACAACCAACCAACCAAACAACAAAAACCCAACCAACCAACCAACCAACAAAAACCAAAACCAACCAACCAACCAACCAACCAACCAAAACCTAATACCAACCAACCAACAAAAACCCTACCAACCAACCTACCAACAAAAACCCAACGAACCAACCAACCAACAAAAACCCTACCAACCAACGAAAGCCCAACCAACCAACCAACAAAAACCCTACCAACCAACCTACCAACAAAAACCCAACCAACCAACCAACAAAAACCCTACCAACCAACCATCAAAAACCCAACCAACCAACCAATCAAACAACCAACCAACAAAAACCCATTCAACCAAAAAATGCTAACCAACTAACAAAAACCAAACCAACCAACCAAAAAAACCCCAACCAACAACCAATGACCAACCAACCAACTCTAACCAACCAACCAAAAACCCCAATCAACCAACCAACCAAAAAAACCCAACAAACTGCAATAACCTTCTTGATTGAGTAAATAAATAAGCTGTATATACATCAATCTGATCTCTGGCAACACTAATTAATATATAAAAATTACTCATACTATTCTTAAAATGTGTCAGGTGCCTTGGTGGCAGAAAAAAAGCCTAAAGTATGCATTCACAGACCACAACACCTCTCACAGCCTAGGTTTGAATGGTTACCATCCCATGACAACTTTAAGTGTGAGGAGGTTTGTCAGTATGCTTGCAAAAGATTTGTTGTTTCTCCCAGCAATCTCCCTTATTTCTAAACTTATTACCTCAATATAAAAGAAAAAGTACTTGATTTGGGTCTACAACTTCTTTACTTTCACTCCACCCTAAAAAGTGTCAAAATCTTAAAGCAGTTATTTATCGTGTTTTGTGAATATGATCAGTAAAGCACTAAATTCATACCAGTGGTTTCCCTTCTTTTCCGGTTTGTGACTTAGTTCTTCTTAACAACAAACTTTTCACTAGAACATTTAATCTGTTATGTCCAGCAGCTGAAACAAACAAAAACAAGAATTTCAGATTTAAATGTCTTGCCTGGTTAGTTTTTGAAATTGAAAATACATGTACATTACTTTTACATAAACTTTCACATTTTGACATGCTGTCACTGCCTACAATGATGATGACACTGGAAAAGTAACACTTAAGTCTCGCCTTATGGCAATGCCAGGCTTGACAAAAATATTGAAATATCAAAAAAAGGCTTACATAAAACTTCCAGCAGTTGTGTGGATATCTTTTTTTTACTTATCTGTTATGCAAAAAACATAAATTCTCTCAGCTTTCTATTAGTACATAATTTCTTGACAAGGAAAATGAATCATCTTAAAATACAGTAAAATTGTTCATAAACACCACTCATGGGACTTAAGAAAATATGGAGTTAAAAGACGTTGGTACTTATATAGAGGTTCATTTCATAAATGAAAAAAATATATAATAGGGTTCTCAAATACTAAACAGGTGCTAGATGGTCTGGAATCATCAAATGGTCACTATAGCTGGTTGAAATGTATATAACAAGATACATTTGTGTGGAATTAAGTTTCTATCGGTCTCAAATAACATATATTTTTGACCAACATAAATTTCCACAATCATCCCCTTTTGATTGGGGGCCTCGGTTGCCGAGTTGACGTAGGCACAGACTTTTTCAGAAACCCTCAAACTTTTGTCCAGTGAACTGACAGATTTTTCACATAGAATCAATCCCCAGTGGGATTTGAACCTAGGGTGGTTGGAGGCACTGTCAGAGTGCACTTTAGACTGCTTCAAATGTGGAAGAGGTCAATTACTTTTTACACAATATTATCATTTTAAATATTCTTATTGTAAAAGAATTGAAAAACATTTGAAATATGTGTCCTTGCTACACAGTGGAGAAATTTATGGTTGTCACATAATTGTTGGAGTAATAACAAGCCAACATAATCCTTTGCGGTAAGCAATAAGACTCACCTTTACCAGTATCTACCTGTCTTTTCCATACTTTATACTCATCGAATGGAGAACATCTCAAAAACCTTGATTTAATTAGAAAAAAAATGCTGTTCAAAATATCTGTTACTATCTATAGCTTAACAGAGACCATTCTCTTAAGAGACAAATTTTGGCACCCAATTTAAACAAGGTACCAAATCTCAAATTGACACCGACCTTTGACCTACACAACAGATAGAGGTACATTTTCACTTATATTTTCACAATGGTCTTAAAGTAAGAATAATTGCCTGTATTCAAGTTAAGACATTCAAATAAAAAAAGAATTTTGATCTATGATGTCTGGTACTTGCAAAGAAATTTGAATAACCAAAGGTATTCAAAAGTTCAAAGTGTGATTGTATTTGACATAGGTTGTGTTTTATTACCAGAGCAAGTTTGCAATTTATAGGTACAAGGACATTTGGCAAGAATAAAAATTGTATTAAATGATGACAAAGAACCATTTATCTTTTCAGGAAACTTATGGAAATATTTAATCTTTGACGAAAACAAAATTGACAGTTATAGGATATATTTTATCAAGGAAACACTGAATGTAAATTGATAAAAATATTGGTTTAAACTTCAAACAAACTGGTCCCCTGTAACCATGGCAACATGTGTAAGAAAAATACCTCAACAAAGAATAAATATCAAGTAGTTCATTTTGTATAGGAGTTCCAGTCATGGCCCATCTAACACCTGCCCTTAGTCGACTGACTGCTCGCGCCGTTAAACTCTTGTGGTTTTTAATATTGTGTGCTTCATCCAGAATTATTCTTTCCCAAGCTATTCTCAACAGATTTGGTTCCTTTTCTCTAGACTGAAAATACAATAAAAACCAAAATTTTAAAATTCTATTATGTAAATCATAAATGACTGCATTAGAAAATTGTCAATTCTCTCAATTACGTTTTTTTTTTCTGTCTTGATTCTCTACAATATAAATCAAAAAACTGTTTTGTTTTGTTTTTTTTCCCATAACCTGAAGTGATTAAAAGATTCTCAAGTTTCGGATACTATTGAATCTAATCAATTTAAAAAAGCTAGTTGCAAAATAGACTTTTTTCTAGCCCTGATGGTTACAAAAAGGGTGGGTTTTTTTTTCTTTTTTTTTTTTTTTTTTAAATACAGACAAACATGATAATAAAATAAAGATACCTCTCCAGATTCTTTCCCATCATCCTGGTCGGGTTCATCTTTAACTGGTTCTTCTGCTCCCCCTTCAGGTGCCCCGACTTCTTTTCCCACCAAGTTATAAGTAGTTAGGACTACATCATTTTCTGCTATTCTGTAAAACATATATAAGTTAATTTGAATAAAAGAGGAAATTAAACTGAAAGAAAGAAAGAAAAAAGAAAGAAAGAAGCAAACAAACAAAGAAAAAACCACTGGAATGCAAGTGCACACATACAAATGCAGTCACTTTTGTAAGTTTATCGGGCTTAGGTTCGAAATGGCCTCCCAAAAGTATAAATAAGATGTTTTAATAAATTTTTAAACCAACATTGATTTTGTTTTCACTACAATTTTGTTCTGTTCTAATTGTAGTTTTAATGGTAAAACTAATCAAAACTTAAGTACAGATGCCTGTTATGACTTATTTATTTATAATTATTTAATTAATTAATTAATTTATTTATTTAATAATTTTATGTATTTGTACCCCAGTCGGTGCTTGGGTCACAATCTAAGGGAGATAACTAATCAAGCATCTGGATGATTATGATGACCTGAAAGCAATGTTATCAATCACTTTCATTCAAAAGACAAACAAAATTTTCACCCAAGAATGGGCATTGTTGAACATAATCATGATTTATGGTTGGTAGGTGAAAAGGTATTTTTTCATCCTTAAAATAAATACTACAATTAAAGATTATCAGTTCCAGAATTCTGCTGAAAATCTTATAACCTTAAAAATTCACTAACTTTTGCAAGAAAGCGTAAAATCTCTCATACTAAAATATCTCCAGAATAAGAATCAAGCCTAGTTGATTGTAAATGCTAAGACACAATGATCTTAAAGCCAGAAATTTTGGACCACTTGACCACTAGTATCTCATAGGACTTGTAGTGTCAACTTGGTTGAGTGGAGCAGAGAAATGGTGTTTTACACCCCAGGCAAGATCCTTTCACTTATTTCGAGGCATTCAGTTCTGAGATGGTGGAGGAAACTGTAGTGCCTGGAGAAAACCACAGACCTTTGGCAAACAAACTGACAAACTTTCTCACACTAGGATCTGTCCCAAGTGGGATTCAAAATCGTCAACTTGGTTGAATAAAAAAGACTACTTACTTAAGAAGATTTTGTTCTCTGTTTGGACCATGATACATTAAAACTTTCACCAGACCTGGACGACATCTTCTCTCTATCTCTTTATGCCAGTGATGTACCAAGGATGCCGGACAGATCACCAAGGTAGCATTTGATTTCACAACATTTTTTCCTACTAAATAAATACAAATAAGAAATTCTGATCATCTTAATTTTTGATTACAAATGGCCTAAATATAAATACCTGTAAAGTATTGTAAAGGAATGCACTGAGATGTGTCATACTGTAAAAATAATATAATGCAAAATGGTGTGATGTGATTGGTAATGTGAATGATATGGTGTAATATGATGTGATCTGATGTGATTGTTGTGATATGACATGATGTGATTTGATGTAAAAGTAATGTAATGTGATGTAATGTAATTCATTGTGATATGATATGTTATTTAATGTGATGTAATGTTATGTAATTTGAAAAAAAAGTTAGGTTATGTAATGTGAAATAATGTCATAAATTCCTGCAATCATGATAATGACTGTAATTTGAAAATATGGCCACATATTCTTGTACCAGTCTTTCTGTAAACTATCACAAAGGCATCTTCAATATTTTCAGGGCACTATACTGAAATACTCCAGATAGTCTACTTAAGTAGTACATGTATTCTTAAATAAACATGTAATCTGTATTACCTCCCTTACCAGTTGACTTGCACTGTGTAACCTATCTTAAATGAAACCGTAGCTGATAACCTGTCTACCTACTACTAGGGAATTAAAAGGTTTTAATTTTTAGTAAATTTACCTTACTGTATAAAATGAAACCTGGTTTCTTTAAAAAAAAAAAACTGTGCTACTGAAAGATGTTGAAACTGGATAGTGTTAAAACTGAAGTGTCTTGAGAATGTTGCCACAGTGGTAGCTCAGTTGGTAGAGTGCTCGCTCTGTAAGTGGAAGGTCGTGGGTTTGAACCCCGGCCGGGTCTGACCCAAGACTTGAAAGTGGGTAGTGACTGTTCTTTCGCCAAGCACTCGGCATTACGAAATGAAAGTCACGGTTCTTTCGGATGGAAACTTAAAATAAACAGGGTCCAGTGTCAAAGCAGGCATGGCACGATAAATAACCCTGCTGTATAATGCCATCAGAGCAACGCACAGGCACAAAATCTGCACTTTCGCCTATAGCTGACGACGTTTTGATATAAGTGAAATATTCTTGACATGGACGTTAAACACCATTACTCAACTCAACTCTTGAGAATGTTGAGACTGGAGGTTGTTGGGGGGGTATTTAGACTGGAAGCATTCAAACTGGAGGGTAAAGGCTGTTGAGATATAAGGGAATATGGAGTTCAGAGTGCATTCAGACAGGTGTATGTTCAGACTGGAGGTGTTCAGACAAGAGGATCTCTAAATGGAAGTGTTCAGACTGGTGAATGTTCAGACTGGAAAGTGTTCAGACTTTTAAGTTGTTCAGACTGGCTGGTGGAGGGTATGGAGAGAAGGTTTAGTGTGTTCAGACAGAAGAGTGTTCAGACTGGTGATGTTCATAGTGGAGGCGTTTTAAATACAGGATGACCAACCTGGAGGGTTTTCAAACCTGAGTGTATAAAGACTTAAAGTCGTTAAGAACTTACATTTTTCAAGTTGTTTTTCTCTATTATGCCACACCCCTTCTTCTTCATTAACATCACCCTGCCTAGCTTCTCTTTGTTTTAGTATGAGGGATATCATTGTTAGAGTTTTTCCAAGACCCATGTCATCAGCTGTAATTCAAATACGTATTTTTAATGCATTACATTTTGTAATTATAATTATAATTAATATGTTGTAATGTTATAATTCATACTGTAAAATCACAAATGTTCATTAGGGATGAAAATTTTCATTTTATTATCATCATTATTATTATTATTATTTTTTTTTTTTGGGGGGGGGGGGGAAGGGGTGTGTGACAAATACTACAAAATTAAATCGCAAATGGTTTGCTTTTGATCGTCAAAGGATGCATGAACAAAAAGATTCATTAATTTGATCCATTCACATTTTTTGTTATTTTTAAAACTGCTAAGAAATATGTGTTTACTCTTTTGGAATACATGTAATAGATTCTGTGTAACATAGGGTAAAATAAATAATGCTGAAATCTTGATATACATAAAAAAAAATTTTCTTGATACAGAAAAATAAAAGCTTTTTTGAGCCCCTCGTGTCTTGGTTAATCTTCTTATTTCTGCTTGTTTTAATCACTATAAATATATACTGTAAATCACTTAATTTTTGCAAGCACTTTATTTTCGTGATATGTGTGACACTGTAACACTTTTTGCGAAAATTAAGTGTCTAAATTAAAGTGATTTTTAAGTCAAGTTAAATCTAAGTTTTCTATACATTTTTACCAAAGAAACTTGACGCAAACACATATAATACATTATTTACATATCATTTTATTTCATTTTATTTGTGTATAAGTACATGTATATCATGTATGTGTTTTAAATTAAACGACAAACATAATATATACAAATATAAACATATTTTGTAAGGGGTTACCTTTGGGGAAATTTCATGTTATGAAATAGGTTTTGGTATGGATTAGCGAAAAAAAAAAAAACAAAAGTGTTGCGAAATAAAAGTGATTTACAGTATATAGCTACAATTATATCATTTCTTTTTACAGAATTACCTAGTATTCCTCCAGGAGGATGCTGACCTTCACGCCACATTAACCAAGACAACGCCTGCCTCTGGTGGGTCATTAGAGATACCTTTAAACCTTTTGGGTCACTTTCCTCATCAGTCTCGGCTGGACATGTTTCCAATTGTCTAAAAAAAACAACAACAACAAAAAAAAAAAAAACAAAAAAAACAGACATTATATTATGCAAAAACATTAATTAAAATCTTAATCAAATGTTAGGTAATGCATCTCATCTTGTAAAACTTTGTTAAAATACCTATTAAATACTTATCCTTAAACCTTTAGAGTTGTGTAATGGTGTTTTATGCCCTAGTCAAGATTATTTCACATATATTGATTCAATCAGTGCTGGGATGGTGGAAGAAACTGAAGTGTCAAAATAAAACCACTGACCTTCGAAAAGCAAACTGCCAAAACATTTTTACACTAGGATCTGCCAAAGTGTGATTTGCACCAAGGCAGTGAGAGGCAACATGATCTGTATTCAGGCTCTTTACTCAACTTCGCCATCATAGCCCCCAAAATTTCTTTTAAACATTACCTTTATACAAATACAGGTAGTAATTGATTATTCTTACATTTGTTATCAAATCTTCTTTAATTATACTGATCTTAATGTACAGGTGGGCCTTATAAACAGGTATTATTTCTATAACACGTTTTACTGTTTACAATTTTTACTGTAAATATCTACTAGTGGAGTTTTTCTACAGCTTCTTTGACAATCTGAAAACCTGAAAGGTTCGGAAAACCTTTAAAAATCCATTAACTTTATACTTATGTAGGAATGGATTATTTAACATTTGTTTGTGCTTTACTTTAAATACTGGTACAAGTCTTAATGGACAGGTGGCTTTTATACAGAGGTAACAGCTATAGCATTTTTACGTTTTTTTTTCTATAAATACACATAAACAAAGTTTTTCTATAGCTTCTATGACCCTGAAAAACCTTCAGAAATCCATTTCCTTTATACATACAATGTATGCAGAAGTGAAATATTTGGATATTTGTTTTGGCTCTACATTGAATACTAGTCTTAATGGACAGGTGGCTGTTATCCTGAGAGGTAATAACAACAGCATATCTTACTGTTTATAATATTTATTGTTATTTCTTACTTGTGAAGTTTTTCTATAGCTTCTTTTGTTATGCTTCCTACTTCTCTCAGTCTCGTCTGTGTCATTCTACCTCCATATAAAGTCATCGCTTGTGGGTTTGCTGTATTTTTAAAAAAAAATAAAATAAAAAAATAAAATAAAATAAATAAATAAATAAATAAATAAATAAATAAATAAAAAAAAAAAAAATAAATAAACAAACAAATAAATAAATAAAAAAAAAAAAAAAAAAAAAAAAACAAAAAACAAAAAAAAAAAAAAAAAAAAAACAAACAAACAAACAAATAAATAAATAAATAAAAGAAATGTTTTTAAAAAGATTGTGTTTGTTAATAAACAAGAAAATAAAAGGGTAACGATATTCATCTAGTAATTCTTGGAGAAGCTTTTTATGTTGTACACATCATTACAGTAGCTCAGTTGGTAAAGTGCTTGCTTCGGATATGGGAGGTTGAAATTTTTACCCTGGCTGGGTCCGACCACAACTTGAAAATTGGTAGTGACTGTTCTTTCACTATGTACTTGACATTTTGAAATGAAAGTCATGGGGTCTTTCAAAGTAAACCCTAAAAACCTATCCCCCAAGTCATGCTAAAGAACTCTTCTTAAGTGCATTGCAAAGGTAAAAAATTCTGCCACTTCACCTACATGTATAGCTGGTCATGTCTTGATATAAGTGAAATATTCATAATTGGGACACAAAAGCCCCATTAAATCAATCAATCTATGTAGTGCAATGTGCCATATAACACTAGATTACTAGACACCACCTATCAAGTCAGTCATGGGCAAGATTTCAATATGTAAAAAAGCCATCTTCAACACAGGTGACTCGATTCCTCCCAGCATTGTAAATTAAGGAAAAAATATAAAAGATGAAACAAAAAGTGAACAGGTTTTAAAAATTCTTCAAAAGACAATTGTATATTAAACAAATAGTAAACCATTTAAGAGAAAGATGTGTGTAAAATGAATAAAGTATACTAAACATGACAAAAAATAAGGAATATTGTAGCTGTGTTGGGAGGATACTTATATGGAGTTGTTATAATATGTATATGAGTCGATGTTGTAGCTGTGTTTGGAAGAATACTTACCAGCATAAAGTTGTTGTAAAATATGAGGTGGTATTGTGGCTGTATGAGGAAGAATGCTGGTCTGCTTTAATCCCTGTGGATTATGTGGCACATGGACAGAGTTTGGCTGGACACTTCCAGCTGTATATCTAACAACTTGTGGCTGACCACCTGCTACACTAGGCTGAAGTTTTACTATCTGAGGCTGACCACCTGGCACAGTGGATGGAATTTCAACTATCTGAGGTTGGCTGCTACCAGCTACACTTGACTGAACCTGGACTATCTGAGGTTGACCACCAGGTATAGTGGATGGAATTTTAATGAATTGGGGCTGACCATTTACTGCACTCTGTGATGTAACTGATCCATGTTGTAGTTTAATTATCTGTGGCTGACCACCAGCAACACCTGCAAGTATGTAAAACTTAAAGTCAACCTAAACTACAAATATAAGGTTTGACCTCTTATCTTTGACCTTTGACCTACACACAGTTGTTGAGTATGTGATAAATCATCCAAGGATGTGTTACATTCATGCGAAGCTTAATCAAAATGCATCCACTGATGTGGAATTTTTTAGGGTGAACACAATACTAGGATGGATGAACTGAAACAGGCTAAATTATGGGGTGGACACAATACTAGGATGGATGAACTGAAACAGGCTGATTCCAATATACATGTACTTTGTTTACGGGGTGGGGGTGGGAAGTGGGTGGAGTTAAAATTAATCTGTGAAGTTAGTGAGTAAAAATTTGTTGAAAACCTCATCAGCATTATTACAGCTGTTTATGGCTAAAAAATGTCAAACTTTAAGATACTATAGTATGAATAACACATTAAATCCAATTCTGACAGTCTTGCTCTCAACAACACAGAAGATGTTAAACAAAGGAAAATACATATCTCTATAGTGTAAGCATATAACTGACCATGATGTAATTTTACATTATAGCAACTAAACTGGTCTGCAATAATGGGTTTTTAAATAAGTTTTTAAAATGATTTACACTTATTATTATTATTATTTTTTTAAAGCCCCCCCCCAATAATTTTAAAAACATTTCTCAATAATAAAAAAAAATATCAGATTTTATTTTATTTATTTTTTAAATTGTATATCCTGTGTCAGTTTACATACAAATAAATATCTTGCATTGATGATGTGGTGCAAAACATATCCCTTAAAGACTACTGAAAGCCATGTTCAATCTTTAACACACCAAAGAACAAAACTACTAATTTCTACAAATTAATGTTGGAAATAACTGAAAACCCAAATTTTTAACTAAAGTTGAACCATGTAAACCAGGCCCCAGTTTCACAATCCTTTTCTCAGTTGTCATAATTCTCATTAAACTGTTAATGCATTTTTTTTTTAAGATTCCGAAAATTAAAAATTATTAGCGATTTAAAAAAAAAAGTTTTATGAGACAATGTTTTGTTTGCTTATGTTTAACAATCCTACACTAAACAATTAAAATATAATATTTTACATTCAATTTTAACCGCAACTCCAATTAAGTGAATGACTGTGAAACTGGGTAAAGAAGTTCAACAGAAGAAACCAACAAAGTATTCAATAAGTCTTGCAATGTTTCTAGCACAAATTTAAAATTTCACGTTTAAGAACAATTATTTCTAACCGTATCAAATGATGTCAAAGATGACAACTGATGTCAAATGATGTCAATCAATAACTGAAAATTTGATATCCCTGGCTACACATCTGTTCTCAGATGCCAAATTTCAGGGAACAAGATGAAATGGTCCTGACATCCCTTATGAAATGATCATTTAATATCACTGGCTACACATCTGTTTTCTTATGCCCAATTGCAAGGATCAAGAACAATAAGTTCCAATTGAAAACCTGTCAAATGATGTCAAAGATGACAACTGATGTCAAAGATGACAACTGATGTCACTCAACAACTCATAATTTAATATCACTGGCTATACATCTGTTCTTGGATGCAAAATTGCAGGGAACACTTTCGTATCTGGGTAAAAAATCAAATTTTCAGAAACATATGATAATATGTAATTACAGTAAATTCTCAAATTATAGCCATCATTTGTCCAGTCAAATTTTATTACCATAAATAAACGGCTGGGTGACAAACCAAGCAATGATTTAGCAGAAATAAATTCCAAAAATGGATTCTAGGACTACAGAATTCTGTGCCATAATAATGAGGTGACAAAATTATTAAGAGGCACGATTTCCTGAAAATAAGCATAAATTCATACCTGTTTTAACTATGTTTGTGACTTGCTGACCGTTGTTGGTATTTGAGTTAGAAGTTTGAGCTGTATGACTTGTAGTGACGACCTGACCATTAGGATAGACTTTCACAACCTGAGGATGAGAGGGATTATTCTGCTTCTGAGATACACCACCTGTGATAAAAAAAGAAATAATCCGTTCTTTATCATAAAATATAATCTACATCATAAAATATAATCTACATACTGTAAAATTAATGTTTGTGGGCAATAAAATTTCTTTTTTGTTTGAAAGTAAATACCACAGAATTCAATGTCAACAAATAAATTGTCTTTACCAAGGCCCCAATGGGATTTATTAAAAAAAACCCAACACATTCATGAATTTTTTAAAATTACAAAACCAAAAAATTTCAAACCCAAAGGAACATGTATTTATGATTTTACAGGGTATCAAGACTTGACAGAAGGCCAGTGTAGCTCACCTGTACAATATGATGTTTGGATGCTCCTAATCAAAAAAAGAGGAATATATTGACAGAAATAGGATGACTTGGTAGTTTCCATGACAGACAGTCTTCAAGTTTCTCTGCCTAGTGGTGAAAATTGTAATATTCCATGGCAACGTTGACCACTGCTTCAAACATTGTGAATTGTTTCATACCATGTGATTAGAAATTGACCAATAAAAATTTAAGAATTTTCTGTGAGGTATAATAAAGTAAAATATTGATTCCTTGCCAAAAGTGTACCTCACATTAACATCTAGTTTTTTAAATTTACATTTACATCTTGTCTTTCAAAAAATGATTTAAATATTTTATTTACTGGAAAAAATAACAAGAGGCTCATGGACCTTAACGCTCACCTGAAGATATGTCCAATATTGTTTGTAAAATCCAACAGACAATATATTATATTAAGTACAGAAACTTTAAAAGTTTTCAGCTCAGGTGAGCTTAAAATCTACTCCAAAAGGCAATCAGTTTGTAAGGAAGTTAAATGTCTTGTCTGTAAGAAAAATGTAACTTCTCATTATATTTTGACCAAATTAAAAAATGTCAAGGTCTTTGAAAGGTATAATTTTTACAAGGATATGCAAAAATACTCATACCTGCACTCTTTAGCTTTGCTATCCTCTGATCAACATCTTTAAGAGCTCTCTGTAAATCTTCCATTTTACTTCTTAGTTTTTCTCCCTTATCTGGTAAACTGGACATTTTTACTGTGGCAATTATTTGCTTGAATGAAAAAAATATAAATGATAAATTGAGTATTTTTTGGAATTGAACAGTTTTACATATGCCATAAGAATAAACTGTAAAATTGAAATTCTGATTGCTCTCCATTTGATGTGAAGATATGTCATGGTAGGTGGGGCACTAGAATGAACTCTTGCCAGCCAATACTAGAAGTTTATGGGAGGGGGCTTTGTGGCCGATTGGTCGATGTAACATTACAAATTACAGTGTCTCAGTATTTATACAGTCACCTTAAGAGTGGAGTGGAGAAGTGGTGTTTTACGCCCCAGTCAAGAATCTTTCACTTATTTCGAGGCAGTCAGTTCTGGAATGGTGAAGGAAACCGGAGTGCCCGGAGAAAACCACTGACCTTCGGCAAGCGAACTGACAAACTTTCTCACACTAGGATCTGACCCGAGTGGGATTCGAACCCAAGCGGTGAGAGGCGCTGTGATCTGTAAGCGCGCGCTTTAGACCACTCGGCCACCGAGGCCCCTAGTAAACTTAAGAATATTAAAACATGTTAAATCTAATTTTCATGTAATTGTCAACTTCAGATACTTGAAAAAAGTTTCAAAAAAAAAAAAAAAAAAAAAAAAAAAAAAAAAAATACTCTTTTGAGTTAATACATGGTAAAATGTTACAATAAACACAGAAGACCTAAAATATAAAAAGGTGGTCTTTATTTAAAATATTAATGTGGAGTAATTTGTTTATATATACATGTAACTATAAGTATGTTTCTTAAAAATAACATACATGTAACTCTTTTACTTTTTCCTTTAACATTTTAGCAGCACTTTTCTAAGACTTATTAGCCTCAAACAAATGTGAAAGTTATTAATAACACTTACTTTCTGTTTATTTATATCCATTAAAATACTATTTCTAATTTCCTCTTCTTTTTCTAAAGCAAATTTTGAAGCAGGCTGAAAAGATGTTGATGCTGTACATTCTGCTTGTTGACTGGAGAGCTGAGTCTTCACACCAGTACTTGCTGTATCAATGTCACTATTGACAGATGCTTGTTGATCAAACATCGAAGAAATTTTATCAACTGCATGATTACTGTCTTCCCCATCACTTGTCAAATCTATTATATCTGGGTCATTCTGTTCACTTCTTGGGGATGGCACACTGCCTATACTGCTTGAACTGTTTGATCTCCAGCTTGGTCTGTGACCATCTCCAGACTTCAGTCTAATTCTCTCGGACAGAGGCAAATCTGCAGTATTCTCGCTGGTTTCTTTAGTGTCAACCAAATCAGCAAAACTTTTTGGTGTAGTACTTGTGTCAGATTTATCAGATGAACTCTTACATTTTGGTGATGCTTTCTTTGGAGATTCTGAAAATTTTCTGGGTGACTTTGATGGTTTAGTAACAGGTTTGTCACCAGAAGCCAACATTCGTTCAAAATCAGTTAGTGGTTCTTCAGCTGTTTTGGGCGACGTCTGTTTAAAGGGAGACAACTTCTCTGCTTTTTTCTCAGATTTTCCAGTACTGGGTGAAGATTTTGGTCTCTTATCTGCCTTGTTAGCATCACTAGTATTTTTCTCTTTTGGCTCATGGTCCTTTTGACTCTCTTTTTCCGAATCAGAAGATGACTTCTTTAGTTTCAGTTTTGACATTTTCTGATTTCGCTGAACTTGTCCATGTTTGTATTCTTCTTTTGATGTGATCTCAGATCCGCCTCTGTGACCGGCTTCAATACTTAAATTAGCCAGACTTTCCACAACGCTTTCACTTTTCTCATCATCTAAGTCTTTTACTTTTTCATTTAAAATTTCCACTGCATTTTTGTCGGACTTACTCGTCGTTTTAAACTCGGAAGATTTTTTGCTTCTTGCTGATAACTTATCCTTTTGGAAATTGTTGTCTTTCAGTGGACTTAAATTTCCCTGTAATAAATCAAAACATTTATAAAATTAGGGAACTTAATGGTATCCAATTCAGTAAAACCTGGCCCAGAATAAAATATTGAAAAAGAGTTACGGTACTTTATGTTTTTGTGGTATGCTTGTGAGAAAAAAAATTGTTTTATTTAGTGGATTTTAAATAAATTTTTAAATCATTTCACATGACCTATTTAACTTTTTTAAAACTAGATTTAAATTGGGACTAATTTCGATTAACAAGGTTTTTTTCAATTTAGGTGCTTGAAAATTCTGACTTTTAACATATAGAATATGCTTTCTTAAAACAATCTATCCAAAGACACAATTTTGAAATACTAGTATGCAAAATGTTTTACCTACCTACCCATGATCTAGAGCATGGGTGACACTGGTTACCAATACTGCCAATTAGAATTGCCCGCTGTGGTAGCTCAGTTGGTAGAGTGGTTGCTCCATAAGTAGAAGTTGGTGGGTTTGAACCCGGACTGGGTCTGACCTAAGACTTGAAAGTGGGTAGGGACTGTTCTTTCGCTAAGCACTCAGCATTACAAAATAAAAGTCAGTTTTTTCAGATAGGAACTTAAAATAAACGAGGTCCTGTGTCATGGTCAGCGCAGCATGATAAAGAAACCCGATGTACAATGCCATCAGCACAACACACAGGCATAATTTCTGCATTTTCCCTTATAACTGACGACGTCTCAATATAAGTAAAATATTCTTGACTGGGACATTAAACACCATTACTCACCTCAACTCTCCTAGTGGTAACCACAGGTAGTTAATTTCTACCAATGTTACCAATCGGTAGGAGTTCAATTGGTACCCAAGGATAAATTTCAAATTACATACATTACATACAAGCTACATGTATATAATATTACCTGTGAAATGGTATGGTATCCACAAAACCGTTGAGTCTGCTCACGACCTTTACAACGATAGTATTGCCTAAAAATAAATAATAAATATAATAAATTAAATATACAATACCTAAACAAGGAAATATGAAGAGCTGTATGAAAACACATTTACCAGCACCTGAATATACTGTCATAACATACAATAAAAGCCACATTTTTTATGCTAAAATAAAATTCTTTTTATTTCGAAATATCATTTTAGGTAAAAAAAAATCTATAATAATTTGTGAAAATGAGATGGATCAAATTTACCAATAAAATATACAAATAGAGTGAATAAGTAAGTAATAACCAGATTCTTTTACCAGTACAAATGCACTTGAATCAAGGTGATCAGTTTAGGGATGGAGAAGGAAACCAGTGTCTGTAAAAAACTGCAAATCTGTATTTAAAGTCTTCAAGCAGTTACTGACACACTAGCATTTCTGTAAGTTTATAGAATATTTATAGTAAATAAGTTTAATTTACCTTCTTCCACCATTATGTTTTTCTGTTATCAATGCCTGCAGGTCAATTATGTAGCCTGGATGACAAGGACAGTTGATTCCTGAAATACTTTACAACAAAACATCTATCATTTATACAAATAGCCTCTCAAGTTGTCAAAGAATCTGAATTAAGATGGTAAATTCCTTATTAGTTTAGTTTCTATTAACTCAATCCAGCAACAAGAGAATCAGTAGAATTGATGGATGCTCCCAGAATAAAGGCAAGGCCTTAAAAGGCTAAGCTATGGACAAGATATAATTTTAAAAAATTACAAAGGGCAATAACTCTTAAATTTTGCAAAATAGAGTTATGATTCTTGTAGTAGTGCAATGTACTTCATCTTATTGAGTTCTATTTAACTATAAAGTTTCATGTTGATACTTTTTAAGGGTTTTGAGCAATTGAGTTATGCTATGAACAAAATAATGATGGACTGACATATGCATTGATGCAGAGATGGAACCAATGCACGTACAAAGCGAAAACTATATGCTCTCCCTTGGGAAAGCATAAAAATTAGGTGTTCATGTTCCATCTGTATTGAAGTGTGAGAGATTATTAATGGCCTTTAACATCCCACTTAAGTATATTAAGGAAGTCAGGTTAAGGATAAATGAGAAAATATGCATGCCAGGTAGAAAACCAAAATTCTTTGGCAAGCATACCAAAAAATTTTCCTGCACTGGGTTCTGTCCTAATTGGGGTTCAAAATGAGAAAGTGAAAGGCTCGGGCAATGTGATCAGTGAACTAAATACCACTTGGTCATAAAGGCACTGGTTATATTATACAAAGCTTTAATTAATTCAACATCATTAATTATAATTAAGCATTAATAAATTCTGATTGCTAATGGATTAAATCAAATACAACTAAACCACAACTTCATAAGTTTTGTGATACAAGTCTGGAAGTAAATATCTTTAAAATAAATTAAATTCTAATAGTAAAAATACATAAAGTAAGTACAGGTAAGTTTTTATTACATACTTACCTGTACTTACTTTATGTACAGGTAAGTTTTTATTACATACTTACCTGTACTTACTTTATGTACAGGTAAGTTTTTATTACATATATAGATTTGTGACTTATTTATATTACTTGTTGATAAATGTGACCTACTTGTCAGCTTTTTGAACAAATCCACAAGAGTCTGTGCGACTACATACGTAAAAGCATTTTCCTTGACTGGCTCCTGGTTTTGTACCAGTTTTCAAAAAGCATGGCTCTTCTGCAAAATCAAAACATTTTTGTAAAATTGTAAATTCTAACTGTATTCTTTGGGAATGAGGCCCGTGCCCTTGGAAATGGGAAAGTACTCAGTGTTTTACCCAATTTTTGGAAAATTATTTAAAAAAATAATACTGATTCAAATTCAATTTAGCAAATTTTTATTATATAGTTTTAAAATTGGATATGTCTATCTTTGATTTCTCTAAACAAATTGACAGCTGTTTCCATCTGTCTTTCTGAAAGCTATGAAGGTCCTTCAGAAATTACTCATATAATGTTGTCTATAGTGTCCTGGTTTAATCTGGATCTTTATATATAGTTTTGTAACTACAGTATTCATAAGAAAAAACAATCTCTCTACACAGGTCAGGCTGTTGAACTAGGTATCGGACAACTTCCGACTACTGAAATGCCTGCTGTCGATTTTTAATACAGTTCACCAGATTCACTTTGAGAACTAACAGTGTCACTACCGAAATGTTTGACTAGATCTAGACTCCTTTAGTGTCAACGTTTTTCTGATGTTTTTATAATCTATCTTTTTCAGATAGTATTTAGTGTTGCGAGACATCGTTGTAATCTACTTTCACTTTCATTTTAATAATGACAGGTTTCAATACCACGGTTGTGTAATAAGATAGCAGTACTCATTGCTAAGTAAACTTGAGTTGGAAACCTGACAAAGTACACATGCTTCCAGAAAAGGGAGAATATTCCTACTCTTTCCACTTTGATGGAATATGACAACAATGCCAAAACATTATCGGCCATAAATTTACTTCGCAACTTTTCTCAATATTTTCTAAAATTCCAGATTAATAATTAATAAATTACAATTCAATTATGTATTGTATATTTTGGGAAAATTTCTGTTCAAAATTGGAGAAAAAACTACCCATTCTGCCATTGGAAATGGAGCCAAATGTTGGGCCAAAAAATGCCCCAGCAGGACTCCTGAAAAATAAAAAGCATCATATAACAGCTATTACACCCCACCCCCTCCTGGCCGCTCATAGAGGCCTGTATTCAACCATGCCTGTTACAGACTAAATAGGGAGATTTTACCTCTAATGGTATTTCATACCTGTCGTGTCACACACATTTTGGATGTAAATCATACTTACATACTAAACTTTCCCAAACACATGCATAATTAAACTATCCACAAAAAATTAACTGACAACTTAGATCTATTATAATGTTTGGTAACATTCTCAGCAGCAGATACTTAACTTTAAGATCCGGTAATATTTTGGTTTCTTCTTGCATTTATTGTAGATTCCATCGCTATTTTTGATGTGATGTCTCAAATTTCAGGCGAATCACCGATTTTACACCATTAGGCCTATTTCCATTTTCCGAGGGGAATGCCTTGGTCTTCGGGTTGTCACATGCTTTACCATTGACGACAATGGTAATTAGTCTGTAACAGGTATTGCTGAATGCAAGTCCCTGTGCCACGACTGTAACACCTGAGTACAGGTGTAATGATCAAAATTTGAATTAAAATTACCCTGACTGGACTGAAATTCTTTGCATCTCGGCTATTTCATATTATAAATATTTAAATATTGAATATTGATTTAAGATTACTTACGGTGTTTTGTACAAAGTACCGTTTCCATATCATGCATAAAAAATCTGGAATTTTGAGACAGCAAATTTGTTTACAGTGCTATTTTCACTTTCAAACAATCCGGAAATGATTAAATATCGCGGGGGTTTGCGTGATATGAAATTATCCAATGGAAATTCTTCATATTAATCGCATAAAAAAATATCCAATCATAGCTGTAGTTAGATTAGATGTTTTGGATGACATTTATGTAAACAATGTCAATGAGACATACTAACATCTGATGTTTTGAGATGTATAACTAGTGTTAACGGGTTTCTCGTTTTTATTTAGGGTATGTCCACAAGCAACACTAAATCAAGTGACCAAACTAAAACCGAAGAATCTATTCGTCATGAGTAAGTAAAACGCATCACTTTAAATAACATTCATAACTCTTAATTTGATCTTCCTGCTGTTTAATTTCGGTAAATGGTGGAGATATACTATTCTCAAAAATAAAGGAAAATTACCCATATTTTAATAAATGCTTTGACATAAACAAAATTCAACTTATACTAAATAGTAATTATAAAAGTTATTTATTAAAACATGTCCCGCATTTTATTAATAATTAAATGTTTTGATATGAATTAATTCGCCAATTGGTTGAAACAATATTTCCACATTCATTCATTCATTTTATATAGATGCAGTTGTAAGCTTTTAGCTTCCTTTGGCTTCTGTTTCTAGTATTGTTACTCTTCCAGCTGTGCATTCTTGTACAGGTACATATCTTAAACCCAAGAGATGTTGCACTGAATATATTTATTACCGTTTTAGGACTTATGTATTAATCAAGATTGTATATGTATATATGTTAATTGCAATAACCTATGTATGTGTCAAGCAATAAACTGAATTTGATTTTGAATTTGGTTGTCCAAATTTTCCTCTAGGTTCAGAACAATTTGTATATCAAAAAGGGTAAAGTGTGTTAGGGTTGAATTATAGAGACTAAGTGAACTGTAGTCCAAAAATTCTCTGACTCTGTTACACTTAAATATGTCTGGCGGTTGTGTGTAGGGCCAGAACAATATCTTTTCAAAAACCTGTGATTTTCTGATACCTCAAAAAAAAAAAAAAAAAAAAAAAAAAAAACCTCAATCAAAAGGTAAATGTTTTGTCTTCCAAAATATTTATAAAGAAGTCATCACTGCTGTTTTAAGTATTCTGATATTTTTTTTTCATTGTTGAGGTTTGTTAATTTCTCCTTTTTCAAAACAAGATTACATGACCTAGCAATCAGATATTTTGGAATAGACAAATAGTTCACTTATTGATTGAGTTTAGTGATTTTTTTTATGGTTAAACTAATTTTTATTATGAAACAAAATGAGCCGGCACCCCTTTCGACACCAGCTGGTATTGGGAAATACAAGGTTTTTAATATTGAAATTGATCTGACCCTACACACAGCTGTCAGGCATAAAGCATGTTAGGGTCAGAGGAAATTTGGACTAAGTAAATGGTAAACTGGTTTTCACTCTTGGTAGAAACAATAATAAAAGACTTCAAAGAAAGCATGAAAATATAAGGGGTGTTGTCGTATGATTGGATATTTTGAAATGAATGAATAAAATATGTCTGAAAATGCTTAAAGGTGTTCTCGTGATCAGGCTAAGGATTTCTTTTATCACAGGGGGAAAGTGATAAATTAAATAATGACTTTGGGATCATTATTAATTAGAATGAATCAATTATTAATTGCTGAGCACTTAAACTCAAATGTAATGAAATTTCATAGAACAATCACGAGGTTAGAGCCCTGGTCCAACACTGCATTTTTCCCCAATCCTGTAACATTAAAAATCTAAGTTACATACTCAAAGTTACTAATTATATATTAAAAATTTATTTACTTTAGGAATGAAACTGGAGCTAACAGAGATTTACAATCATTACAACACAACCAGAGTACGAACACACAGAAACTTGAAGCCTGGGTAGAATTCAAACAAGATGGTGATAAGACAGTTATTAAACTGAAGAATTTAGTGAAAGTAAGTTAAGTTTTCATAAACAGCATTTGATTTAATAGATACATTAGCCATTTATGTTTATATTTTTTGAGTACATGTGTCTTTTTTTCTGGGGAGGGGGAGTAGGGGTAGGGGTGGTCTGGGTAGCCAAGTAGTCTGAACTCACAGAAATAGCATAAATTAATCCTCATTAAACATTTTATTTTACAGTATCTCTTTTTTGTCCTCACTTTTAGAGTTGTGTTAACATGTCAGAGAGAGAGAGAGAGAGAGAGAGAGAGAGAGAGAGAGAGAGAGAGAGAGAGAGAGGATTAATTATGAGATGAGTTATCTATGTCCTACAAGTTTGTTGTTGAAGTAGAGGATAAAGATCCAAGTATAATGATTTAGTAAACAAAGATAACACACTTACAATGTGATAATTACAGACTGATAATTGGTGTGATAAAAATAGATTGATAATCTGATTACTTTAATACTCTTATAAAATATAGGTAACCTGTATATTTGACCTTATAAACAAGCCAGGTGTTTATCTTGCATCAAGGTTCACCAGTTATATACAAAAATTTGGTAGGACCTTTTTGTGCCTCTACCCCTTCCAACCATCCAATTATTTTTTTTCAATTTTTGAAAAACAGAAATGTTTGAAATGACATGATTTTGTCATTTTTAAACTTTTTTTTCAGTCTAAAGTGATATTATTAGAGAATGAAAGGAAAGTCCTTCCATAATTTAGAAATATTATGTTTTTTGCATAAAAGCATTTTTTTAAATAACTAGTATAAGTGTTGCAATTCCAAAAAAAAAAAAAAAAAAAAAAAAAAAAAAAAAAAAAAAAAAAAAAAAAAAAAAAAGAAAGAAAGAAAGAAGAAAGCAAGCGAATGCTTATAACATTGAAATATCAATTTAAGAAATTTAAGGATATGCATAATATATTGATATTAAAATTGTGATGGATTATCTCAATTAACTGAGCATCTCACTAGCCAGTATTTTGATGCTCCATGACTTTAGTCTCATTAAGGTAGCTTTCCTTTACCTTTTTCTTTTACATTAAGGGGCTGAACTAACCTTGAGAAGTAACAATATAATAAATCTGTCCCAGGTTGGAACTTTGGGGTTTCATTTCAAGGTAGTTAAATAAAAAAATTTAGGAGGAATTTCAAGGAAACTTGGGCTCGGTAGGTGGCCAAGTAGCTCAGTCAGTAGGCTTCAGCTAGTGCTGGAAAGGTCATTAATAATGTTTTAATTCCTGGCCAAGTAGCTTAGTCAACACGGGCCTCAGCTAGTGTTGGGAAGGTCCTAATTGTTTGAATCTGTGTTTGGCATATTAGCTGAGTTGATAGAGTGCTTGTTTCATATGTGGGAGGTCGGGGTTCAAACCCTGACCAAGACTTGAAAGTTGGTAGTGACTGTTCTTTCACCAAGCATTCTGCATTTAGAAATAAAAGTTGCAGGTTCCTTTGGAGTAGACCTTAAAAACCTATGCCAGTGTCACAACAGACTAAAGAACCCTCCCTGAACATTGCCCTGAGGACAGCACAAAGGTAAAGATTTCTGACACTTTACACATTGCTTATGATGTTTTGATATAAGTAAAATATTCTTGACTGTGGCATAAAACCAAATTAAAACAAATCAAATCAAATCCTTTGTACAATGTAGTACATGTATAAATTAATACATTTATATTGGTTAAAAAGTTTCAAGGTTAATAAAATGTCAATCATTCAAAGTTCAAATACTTTAAAGATCTTGTTAATATGTTGTCACCCAGTAAGGTTATTATTACTGATAAACTTATCAGTAATTTGTTAAAATTATATCCACACCTTGGATAGTAGCATCTAAATAAATATACTTGTTTATCACCCATATAAGTGTGGCAATGTTCAAAGGCAATATTATCATGTGTTGTAGACCTGATTCATCATTGTATGTGTAATTATTGTTCGTGGAACATGCGGAAATCTATGACCAACTGTTCCGAGTTTTAGATCACTTTTGTTTGAAAAGCTTTTCATGTTACTTGATTTTTCACTCCATGTGAAGCATTTTGGAGATTCATAACTATATTTAGTCATCGCTGATGGTGGGCAAGTTTTATTATATAGAAGTAAACTGTGACTGATCATTAAATTTATTCCTGTGATCAAAGTATGTATAACTTTAGGTGATTGACTTTGTGATAGAACAAACTGTGAATTTTTGTTTTATATATAACATTCGATCATCAGCTGTAGTGAATTTTTGTGATATATAACATTTTATTGTTAACTTTGAGATGGATCAAGTAGTGAATTCCAGTGATACATAACATTTTATTGTTTACTTTGAGATAATCCAATCAGTGAATTTTTGTGATACATAACATTTTATTGTTTACTTTGAGATAATCCAATCAGTGAATTTTTGTGATACATAACATTTTATTGTTAACTGTGAGATAATCCAACCAGTGAATTTTTGTGATACATAACATTTTATTGTTAACTGTGAGATAATCCAACCAG
Organism: Tegillarca granosa; assembly: GCA_029721355.1. Lineage (NCBI taxonomy): Eukaryota > Metazoa > Mollusca > Bivalvia > Arcoida > Arcidae > Tegillarca > Tegillarca granosa. The sequence goes on from CM056605.1 coordinate 35,662,270, forward strand.
TGAATTTTTGTGATACATAACATTTTATTGTTAACTGTGAGATAATCCAACCAGTGAATTTTTGTGATACATAACATTTTATTGTTAACTGTGAGATAATCCGACCGGTGCATTCTTGTGATACATAACATTTTATTGTTAACTGCGAGATAATCTAACCAATGAACTCTTGGGATATATAACATTTTATTTTTAACTGTGAGATAGACCAATCAGAGATTTCCTGTTATATATAACATTTTATTGTTAATTGTAAGATGGACCAAGTAGTGAATTTTTGTGATATGTAACATTCCATTGTTAACTGTGGGATGGACCAATCAGTGAATTTTCGTGATACATAACATTTGATTAGTTACTTCTAGATACACCACCCACTGAATCATTAGCTGTGAAGTAGTCAAAATCATTGAATTGATTTTTAGAAAATTTTGATCACCAGATGAGATCAACAATTTTGGGATTATCTGTGACAGTTCAAGTACATAAGTACTTAACTTTTGATCATTGTCAGTGTCCTTAAGTGTAATCAGATTATATATGTACAGTGATTGGTCAATATTTTATCTAAAGTAATGTTAATTCAAAAACTGCATGAGCTTCGATGGAACCAGATGATATGTAGTTGTGGTAATATGTTTGTAAACAAAGACTATAGTGTACCTTGATGTAGTTTTTGGTTTATGATAATTTAAAATCACCATAGTAATAATTCAAAATGGAGGAACCATATATACAAGTGGAGCAGGAAAGAGAAAACAAGGTATAGTGTGTGTGTGTGTGGGGGGAGGGGGGGGGGGTTTCAACATTTAAAAAAAATCTTAACAATGAAACATCTACAACATTTCAGTCTGACACCTTTCATCAGGAATTTTTACTTGATAAAAATAAACAAAGTTATCACATTATACAGAATTAGATAAAATAGTTGTATGGTTTGAAATGCACCTTGGACCATTCCTAATTTTGACCCTTGCTGTTTTCTGTGGTGGCTTAGTCAGTAGAGTGCTTGCTTCATTAGTGGGAGGTCATTGTTCGAACCCAGGGTGGGTAGTGACTCTTCTTTCGCCAAGCACTGTGCATTAAGAATTGAAAGTAATGGTTCTTTTGGGTGGGAACTTAAAATAAATGAGGTCCTGTGTCACGGCAGGCATGGCATGATAAAGAACCCTGCCTTATAATGCCATCAGGGCAATGCACAGGCAAAATTTCTGCATTTTCGTCTATAGCTGGTGACTCTCGATATAAGTGATACATTCTTGACTAGGATGTTAAATAGCATTACTCACTCCACTTCTTTCCTTGGAAAACTTGGAATTCAGAAATTTCACATCTAGACAGAACCTAATAGAATTGTAAGGTAAAAATATTGGTTTTGCATCAGTTTTATTTAAAAAAAAATCTCAACTGTCTTTGTTTTAAGAATTTAGTTGTGTTATCTGTTTAGTAAGCATTTTTTGTCCATACCTTCTAACTAAAGTACCTCTTTCAAAATTATGAGTCATCATAAGTGTCCTGAAAAATGTTCTTGATAAAATTATTTAAATTATTTAAAAATTTTTAAAAAAAGAAAAAAAAGGTATCAAATGATGTTTCATTATTTTAATATTTTTAGACATTTTAGAATTGATTGATTGATTGATTTAATGGGTTTTTATGTCCCAGTTAAAAATATTTCACTTATATTGAGACTTCACCAGCTATAGGTGAAGTGGCAGAAATTTTTACCTTTGCAGTTTGCTTAGGGCATTGTGCAGGGAAGGTTCTTTAATGTGCCACACCTGCCATGACACGGGAATCGGTTTTCAAGATCTCATTCGAAGAACCTCCTGACTTTCATTTCTAAATGCTGAATTCATCCTTTGCAAAAGAACAATCACTACCAATTTTCAAGTCTTGGTCAGACCCGGCCAAGGTTCAAACCCTTGACCTTTCAAACATGAATTGAGCACTAGGTGTTTTAAAAAATAATTTGTTAATTTTATATATTTTAGGTGTTGAAGAAGATAATTCGTTAATTTTGTATATTTTAGGTGTTTAAGAAGAGTCGTTTTATAGAGAAGATTGTATTTGTGTTAGCTGTTATAACTATTATATTTCTCACACATGCTGTTGTGTATGGTCAATGGTTGCTGCCATTTTACTATGCTGTCTGTACACCCATTCTGATCTTTATCAGGATTGTAATGTATTGGTACGTACATTGTTGGAATTATAAATATAATTATTATTTGTTTTTGTGTGTTTGATTGGACTAAGTGTTAGAATAGCTTTCAAGGGTTTTTAAAGTTAAACTTGAGACAATCCGAAGAACAAGGCATCCCTGGAAAAAATAGGATATAATGGTTTAAAATCGTTCATTCATCTGCAATTTGAGACATCAAAAACAGTGGCAGAATCTACAAAACTTACATCAAGAAACCAAAATATTACTTTACTAGATCTGTATATCATTGCCGTATTCCGATTATTGTAGATGCCATTGAAAATGTTAACAAACATTTGATAAAAGATCTGTTTCATCAGTTTTTATTTTCTTCATGGTTTTCTTAGCATGTGAGTGTGAAGTACATCAAAAATGTGTGTGACATATGTGCACAATGCATGTGACTTGACATGTATGTGTGAGGCCTGGGGGGGGGGGGGGTTCAGGTGATCAAAAACACAGACTTATTTATTTATTACAGCGCCTATCACTGCCTTTGGAATCCGACATTTATTAAGCTGATACTAGTATGAAAAAGTTGGTTTGTTTTCTTGTAGAAGTTAACTGTTTTTCCCCCAAAATATGAATTTTATTTGATAAAAATTAAAACCTTGTGAATGATTAATCATTTTAGAACATATGATATAATAAAGACATTATCTTAGGTGGAATCCCACATTTTTTAGGCTATACCAGTGTGGGAAAGTTTTTTTTTTAAATTTTTATTATTTAAAAAAAAAATTTTTATTCAATTTTTTTTTTGTAAAAGTTTACTGGTTTTCCAATCAAAATCTGGATTTTTCTTGTTTTAGAACCTTGTTAATGATTAATCATCTTTAGTAGAACATCTGATGCAAGACATTACAATTTATATATATCTATTTTTTTCTTTTACAGTAAAAATAAATGGCAGTTTTTCCTGATTGACTTCTGTTACTTTGGTAACATACTCTGGTTTGTCTATATTTGGTAAGTGTCATGGTTGGTTGCTTCAGTTTAACTATCCACACATTTTGACACTTGGTATGAAGCTCTCACTTACCTTAACACATGGTAGGTTTGACCTCAAGCCTCTCACCACCTGCACCACTGCAGTAGCTCGGTAGAGTGCCCACTCTATAAGTGTTAGTTCATGGGTTCGAACCCATCCGGGTCTGACCCATGACTTGAAAGTGGGTAGTGACTGTTCTTTTGCCAAGCACTCTGCATTACGAAATGAAATTCACAGTTCTTTTGGATGGGAACTTAAAATAAATGAGGTTCCATGTTATGGTAGGCATTGCATGATAAAGAACCCTGCTGTATCATGCCATCAGTGCAACACAGAGGCAAAAATTTCTCCACCTTCACCTATAGCTGGTGACATCTCGATATAAGTGAAATATTCTTGACTGGGACGTAAAACACTATTACTCATTTCTCACCACATGAATGTAGGTCTCAGTACCACTTGGACTGATCCTAGTTTTGACAGCTTGTTTGTTCACTTGCCTATAATTATTGGTGTTCTTTGGACACTCCAGCTTTCTCTACTATCCAAAAACTGACCACCTTAATATCAGTTTAAACATCTGTCTGGGTCATAAATGCAGTTAATCCATTTCTGTTTCCTGTAAGAAGGGAAGGGGGGCATGCTTTTCTGGCTTATTGGTCTAAAATGAAAATGGATCACAATGCTTCTCACAACCTTTGTACAAATTCCACTTATGACAGATCCTAATTTGAGATAAACTTGTCACTTTGCTTGTTAAAGGTCTATGGTTTTCTCTTGGCACTCCAGTTTTCTCCACAGTTCAGAAAGCTACACCATTACAGCACTGCACCTCACTGCAATGTCTTTAAAAACTACAGTCTTTGTTTATTGATGTGCACAAATGTTGTGATTTTAAGATTAACTTTGATAAGGGTTTCTGTATATTTCTTTATTTGTATGATTTATAGGAGTTATAATTTTGAGATTAACTTTTTAATAGTCTACTTTGACATAATTATCAGTTTCTCTTTCCATGAGTGTTGTAATTTGATGATTAACAATGACTTAGTCTGTGTTTATTTGTCCACAAGTGTTAAATTGGAATGCAGATATTTATTTGACATAATCGCTTTTTTCTATTTCACGGGTGTAATGAAATGAAGATTTAAATTGACATAATCTTTGTTTATTTGTCCACAGGTGTTGTGATGTAAAGATTTACTTTGACATAATCTTTGTTTATTTGTCCACAGGTGTTGGGATGTAAAGATCTACTTTGACATAATCTTTGTTTATTTGATAACAGTTGTTGTGAAGTCATGAATTAATTTGACATAATCTTTGTTTATTTGTCCACAGTTGTTGTGATGTCAAGATTTACTTTGACATAATCTTTGTTTATTTGTCCACAGGTGTTGTGATGTTAAGATTTACTTTGACATAATCTTTGTTAATTTGTCCACAGGTGTTGTGATGTCAAGATTTACTTTGACATAATCTTTGTTTATTTGTCAACAGGTGTTGTGATGTTAAGATTTACTGTGACATAACCTTTGTTTATTTGTCCACAGGTGTTGTGATATAAATATCTACTTTGACATTGTCTTTGTTTATTTGTCAACAGGTGTTGTGATGTAAAGATTTACTATGACATAGTCTTTGTTTATTTGTCAACAGGTGTTGTGATATAAAGATTTACTTTGACATAGTCTTTGTTAATTTGTCTACAGGTGTTGTGATATAAAGATTTACTTTGACATAGTTTTGTTTATTTGTTCACAGGTGTTGTGATGTAAAGATTTACTTTGACATAGTCTTTGCTTTAGCTAATGGACCTTTACTTTGGGCTATGGTCGTGTACCGTAATTCTCTTGTCTTCCATAGCGTTGACAAAGTAACATCAAGCTACATACATATTTTACCTGGACTATTATCATTTGGGTAAGTTTTCATTATATATATATATATATTCAGATATTTAGATTTAATGTAATAAATAGAAAATAGGTTCTAGTAATGAAAAAACCATTTGATAAACGATATGAAATAAGAACAAAAGTTATATTTCATGGGCTTTTATTATAAAATACAGAACTTACAAATACTTACAGTTTAAACACCAATGTGTTGGTTACATTATCGTTAATAAGAATGACCGACCAGCACCGATAAAAACCAGGCTTGCAGGTATTTTTGATCTTCTATTTAGTACTAGTGCACACATGCACATATGACAACCATTATAGTACTGGTGGCCAGGTCTGACCAAAACTTGTTAATAGGAAGTGACTCAGTTCTTTTGCCAAGCACTTTGCATTTAGAAAGTGATGGGTTCCTTCAGAGGAGACCTTAAATAGCAGTGCCCCATGTCAAGGCAGGCATGGCATGCTAAATAACCCTATCTGAACATTGCCTAAGCACACTGCAGAGGTAAAAATTTCTGCCACTTCACTTATAGCTGGTTACATCCCAATATAAGTGAAAAATTCTTGACTAGAATGTAAAGCTTTATTAAACCAAGCTAGCACACTTGACCACAATGTCCTTGACAACTCAGTCCATCTCCTGGACTTCTTAGTAAAATCCCATGACAAGGTCAGTACCTTTACTTATGGTCATGCTTGGTCACACTGACAGCAGCGAGACATCTTAGGTTTGAATGCACATGTCTTAACTACTTGAAAGGGACATTGCTTTGAATATTGCTCAATACGTTATTTTTTGATCAAGTTTTGACTATTTTTGATTTTTGATGAAATCGTGGACTTCGATATAAAATGTATATAAATTACAGATTTTGTTCATACTTCATTGTCAAAAAAAAAAAAAAAATACATAAATTGTATTTTATATTTTTTTTAGACTGTTTTTTATTTTCGTTAAAATTATGGACTTTTGATAATAATAAAAAATAGATAAGTCACAGGGTTGAGTTCATAATTTATTACTTACACTTATTTTGACATTAAAAGTATGTCCTTTTGAACCATGACAACTTTTTTTGTGTGCTTTTTTCTCACCGGCTGTGGTGACCATGTCGACGTTAAGATCAACTTCTCTTCTCTGATTTTTAACAAAATTATGTTGCCATTGTGAAATGTGACCACAAATCTATGCTTTTTTCTTACCAACAGGGGAGATAGAACACAAGTCATGTAATGCAAAAGCAATACCGTCAGAATGTTCATTATTTCTTTGATTGTTTCATTTTATATATTTTAGGATACGCTGGTACCCTGAAGAAACATCAAAGTATTGGTTTAAAGATTTTGTGAAATCTTTTACATTCAATGAGATGTCTATTTTATGGTTAATGGTTCTACCACTCTTCTGTTTTATGTTTCATAGTGTGAGTATGATTTGGTTGTTGGTGACAATGTTTCATAGTGTGAGTATGATTTGGTTTGTCGGTGACAGTGTTTCATAGTGTGTGTATGATTTGGGTTGTTGGTGACAGTTTCATAGTGTGTGTATGATTTGGGTTGTTGGTGACAATGTTTCATAGTGTGAGTATGATTTGGGTTGTTGGTGACAATGTTTCATAGTGTGTGTATGATTTTGGTTTTTGGTGACAATGTTTCATAGTGTGAATATGATTTGGGTTGTTGGTGACAATGTTTCATAGTGTGAGTATGATTTGGGTTGTTGGTGACAATGTTTCATAGTGTGAGTATGATTTGGGTTGTTGGTGACAATTTTTCATAGTGTGAGTATGATTTGGGTTGTTGGTGACAATGTTTCATAGTGTGAGTATGATTTGGGTTGTTGGTGACAATGTTTCACAGTGCAAATATAATTTGGGTTGTTGGTGACAATGTTACATAGTGTGAGTATGATTTGGGTTGTTGGTGACAATGTTTCATAGTGTGAGTATGATTTGGGTTGTTGGTGACAATGTTTCATAGTGTGAGTATGATTTGGGTTGTTGGTGACAATGTTTCATAGTATGAGTATGATTTGGGTTGTTGGTGACAATGTTTCTTAGTGTGAGTATGATTTGGGTTGTTGGTGACAGTTTCATAGTGTGTGTATGATTTGGGTTGTTGGTGACAATGTTTCATAGTGTGAGTATGATTTGGGTTGTTGGGGACAATGTTTCATAGTGTGAGTATGATTTGGGTTGTTGGTGTCAATGTTTCATAGTGTGAGTATGATTTGGGTTGTTGGTGACAATGTTTCATAGTGTGTGTATGTTTTGGGTTGTTGCTGACAATGTTTTATAGTGTGAGTATGATTTGGGTTGTTGCTGACAATGTTTCATAGTGTGAGTATGATTTGGGTTGTTGGTGACAATGTTTCATAGTGTGCGTATGATTTGGGTTGTTGGTGACAATGTTTTATAGTTTGAGTATGATTTGGGTTGTTGGAGACAATGTTTCATAGTGTGAGTATGATTTGGGTTGTTGGTGACAATGTTTCACAGTGCAAATATAATTTGGGTTGTTGGTGACAATGTTTCATAGTATGAGTATGATTTGGGTTGTTGGTGACAGTGTTTCATAGTGTGTGTATGATTTGGGTTGTTGGTGACAGTTTCATAGTGTGTGTATGATTTGTGTTGTTGGTGACAATGTTTCAAAATGTGAGTATGATTTGGGTTGTTGGTGACAATGTTTCATAGTGTGGGTATGATTTGGGTTGTTGGTGACAATGTTTCATAGTGTGGGTATGATTTGGGTTGTTGGTGACAATGTTTCATAGTGTGTGTATGATTTTGGTTTTTGGTGACAATGTTTCATAGTGTGAATATGATTTGGGTTGTTGGTGACAATGTTTCATAGTGTGAGTATGATTTGGGTTGTTGGTGACAATGTTTCATAGTGTGAGTATGATTTGGGTTGTTGGTGACAATTTTTCATAGTGTGAGTATGATTTGGGTTGTTGGTGACAATGTTTCATAGTGTGAGTATGATTTGGGTTGTTGGTGACAATGTTTCACAGTGCAAATATAATTTGGGTTGTTGGTGACAATGTTTCATAGTGTGAGTATGATTTGGGTTGTTGGTGACAATGTTTCACATGCAAATATAATTTGGGTTGTTGGTGACAATGTTTCATAGTGTGAGTATGATTTGGGTTGTTGGTGACAATGTTTCATAGTGTGAGTATGATTTGGTTTGTTGGTTACAATGTTCCATAGTGTGTGTATGATTTGGGTTGTTGCTGACAATGTTTCATAGTGTGAGTATGATTTTGGTTGTTGGTGACAATGTTTCATAGTAAGATTATGATTTGGGTTGTTGGTGACAATGTTTCACAGTGCAAATATAATTTGGGTTGTTGGTGACAATGTTTCATAGTGTGAGTATGATTTGGGTTGTTGGTGACAATGTTTCATAGTGCAAATATAATTTGGGTTGTTGGTGACAATGTTTCATAGTGTGAGTATGATTTGGTTTGTTGGTTACAATGTTTCATAGTGTGAGTATGATTTGGGTTGTTGGTGACAATGTTTCATAGTGTGGGTATGATTTGGGTTGTTGGTGACAATATTTCATAGTGTAGGTATGATTTGATTTGTTGGTGACAATGTTTCATAGTGTGAGTATGATTAAGGTTGTTTGTGACAATGTTTCATAGTGTGGGTATGATTTGGGTTGTTGGTGACAATGTTTCATAGTGTTAGTATGATTTAGGTTGTTGGTGACAATGTTGTTTAACAGTTTTTCATCTACTCACGACAAGAGCAAGTTTATTAATCTCTAATCATGAATCCAAGAACAAATTTTTGTATGCTTTAGATGAGGAAGTGTGTATTATTATCAGGTCCCTGATTCACAGTCATTTACTCAATTGAGTGTGCACTCAGCTCAAATTAGGGAATTTTCCGATGTAAATTTTTAAGACACAGTTAAAAACTGATTAACTAATGTTAGATTGGATTATTTAGTGTAGGTTTGTTAAATAAAACAATACATTGTTTCATAAAACTTAAAATTTTTAAAATATTTTTTGAAGAAAATGGGAATATTTGAGTTGAGTGAATACTCAATTGAGTAAATGATTTGAAAACTGGGGCCTGTTTTGTATTACTGTGCATTGAGAAAACTTTTGTGAAAGGGGCTAGTTAACAGAATCGGTATGCTTCAGACAAGCGTACCACTCGCCAAGTCTCATTATCCTGACACTAAGTGAGGGAGTTAATATTGTCCTATTAATGTCGAACCCCAGGCAAAAGAAGAAGCATCTGAAATCTTGAAAGTTTATTGCATGACTGGATGGACATTTTCTGACAAAAATTACTTTTTATACGCCCGTCATATGACGGGACGTATTATGTTACGGTGCTGTCCGTCCGGGCGGGCGGGTGGGCGGGCGTCCGGGCGGGTGTCTGTTAACAATTTGTATTCCGTTCAATAGAGACCACAAACATTTATGGATTCAAATGAAATTTGGTATACAGCTTTACCATGGTAATACCTTGTGCAAGTTCGAATTACAACTTTTCCGAATTATTTTTGGAGGAGTTATGCCCCTTTTTTAACTTAAAACACCTTTTTATCATACTGCACAGATCACGACAGTTCAAATTATAATTAAGCTTTATAGATATAAATTATTTCAGGTTGGTTAAAAAAAAGGTTCTCAAAACATTTCAGACAAAAATGTATTTGTTTTCTAAAATCTTCCTGCATGCAATGCTTAACACATGGAAACACTGCCATGACCTAACATTATATTTTAAACTTCTTCCTTCCTGGAAATGAATATGAATTATATAGCAGTCTACCACTATCCATTTAGCAATATATTTTTACATACTTTTACATACATATATCCTAGTTGTACTTATACTTCTCAGTAAAGAATGGAACAATCTAGAGGATTAGTGACGAATTCATTCGGAACATCCTCTGGATGTGAAATGATAAAGGCGACAACTTTCTCCTTTTTAGCAGCATATATTTGCATCTTGGGGACCTTGAAAACTCCTCGATAGATTTTGCTAAAAATTTCTGAGGTTATGGAGTCTAATGCGATCTAGCTATCTAACTTGGCGAAATTTTTGGGAAAAATCGGTATCATACTTAATTTTGGGGTCAAACATGCAAAAAATGAATTTTTCCAAAAAACAATTAAGTTTAAGGCACTCCTGTTCAATAACAGTTCATTGTACGAAAAAGTCGTCCATTGACCGAAAAATGTTTAAGATCTGACGGAAAAGACGGTATTTTTATATTTTTTCTATCTTTTACATAAAATCCACAATAACTGTTTAAAGTCGGCGCTATCATCCAAAATTAATTTAACGTACCGTTTTGAATTCGTACCCATATTAAAGTAACCAATTCTTTACCAAATTATTGGTAGGTTTGGCACTTATCAGTCAATGTCAAATTAAAGGCCCAATTAATTTTTACAGAGGGTTGAAAATTGAAGTCATTTGTAAGAAGTAGGACTGGTGTTAATTTGAAAGTGTGAGGTTTCTAGATTTCAAAAATAACAAAATTTTCCACACGACTTTCTCCAATAACATTTCAAATGCTATTATAAATGACCTCTTACATCATGATAACGGATGTTAAAGTAACAGTTATTAATTGTAAACGAACAATGCATGAAGTTGTAAGCTGCTTTGATTTAGTTTTTAAAATAGAGTATTGCTGTAGCAATCCCATCGCGTTAGTTAAAATATTTCACTTGCACTGTATATCAACAGAGGAGGCAACAACAGAAGCCATCTTGGCCATTTCATTCTGATAAACTGATTCTTTAATTTTTAAGATTTCAAATACATAAGAAAGCAACTTTTTGATCATGGAAATTATGTCTAATTGTAAGTCTAATCAAAACATAAGTAAAACAAATCACCGATAACATGAATTAAACATTCAAAGACTTTTTAGTCCAAATATGACCAACTGTTACTTCATAACGGATGTTAAAAATGAATTTGAACTAAAACATTAAAGTAAGTTTTTGGCATAAAAATGTAAAATAAATGAAATAATAAAAAAAGATAAATAATTAAAAATAACAAAAGCATTTGCAAGCAACTCAAATATTTGCGACAAACATCGACTCTCTGCCAGTTTTAACTGAAAATTAAGGCTTTTATAAAAGTTGCAAAAGTTAATGACATTACTGAATCTCTATTATTCTCTAAACCCAATGAATGTTTACGTAAGTGCATTTGATGAATTCTTTATAATTGAACAGATACGTCTTTTTAATTATAAAGAACTCAACAAATTTATTTACTTTAGCATACCAAATTTAACACATTAATTGCTAACAAGGCAGTAATATAAATGTGAATCCTTTTAAAAAGACAAAAATACCAACAGACCTGGAAATGTGCATTATGCCCCTAACAGAAAAGCGTACAATTTGATCCAGTGTGTTTAATGCACCATTAGGACCAAGTACCACTACCTTAGCTCAATGTGGAGAGTGCCCGTTCCTTATTTGGGAGGTCAGGTTTAAGCTAGTGACATTCTGATATAAGTGAAATATTCTTAATTGGGACTCAAAACCCCATTTAATTAACAGACAGCTAAGTAACAGATGAAATTATGACAATAATAAGTATCTACTCTTTAAAGATTAGCTTTTGACGTTTATGAAGGCAAATGGATGTTTAATCAGATAACAATAAATTGACAAACAGTTTAATTTTGCTTAAAGAAATGACTTTGCTTGTTACTCAATGTTGAAAGCTTTTCAGAATGAAAAAGCAGTTTCAATTACGACTGTTTGCGACTCTGAAAGAATGTTTATTTTTGTAGTACTGGTTCCTCCATCTTTGATATTAAAAATTTTGTTAACGAGAATAGTCTGGGATTATTTGATAGTAATAACCATTTATTAAAAAAAATGAAGTATAGAACAATGTTTAAATATATCTAGTAAAATGCAAATATTTTCTTTTGGCATAACCATAACGTCTACAGAAACTATTAAGATCTTTAGGCATCAGTATGCATCACCAAATGTAATAAACAATATTTACTGTCATGAAAAACAAGAAAATCGGCAAAATATACTATTTGTATTGTTTTTTATTATAATTCATTATTAAAATATCTGTCAAATATTGTTAGTTAGGCAAAGGATAATGACTTTTGTCAAAAAGACACAAATTTATTAACATCCGTTATTATTCATTATGCATTCAGCATTGCAGCAGAAACCATTATTAAGCGTTGAAGTTTACCACTACACCGCTTACTAAGTATTCGCCATGATTAAATCTATTCTGAGGCTTGTAATTATGTAAAATAGAATATTTCTAGTATAGCTAATGCATTCTCTTTTTGCAAGACTGAGGAATAATCAAGAGACCCAACATGCTTTACTGTACTTAATGCTATAAAACTATAAACTTCTTGCATGTATAAACCAAATATTCCCACGTTTTAACTTTTATAGAAGTACTACGGTGTAGAACAAAGCTTACCACCCATAAAATTCTTTTTGATGAAGATTTTTTATGAAAAGTTTTGATTATCACGGATGTTAATATAACGGATGTTAATATAACGGATGTTAAAATTTGAGATCTTTCTTGAAAGAATTTAAATATATCATGACAAATAGTATTTGTAATTGGTAACTTTCAGGAGTGGACATTATTGCCTACTTCGCTATAAAATAAAAATCTGTCAATACTGTTGTTGTTGGCTATACTGACGATCACGCTTGTTAAAACCTTAACGGAGACAACTGTCATTTTAAGAAATGATTAGCCTGACTCAAGTTATTGGCGACAACCGGACATTTTTATCACCGTTTAATTAAAGTGTAATAATTGACAGATTACAGCATTACTTATTTTTGATCTGAAATTGTGTTTTTCGTTATAGTATAATCTACATGAGTTACATAACGCTTGTTAATGTTTTTGTTGCGACAATTGGTTTTCACCCTCCGTGCTGGATAAAAAAACAATATGCATTGGAAAAATGCTATTAACACTTCGAGACCAACAGGATATCAAAATAAGAAATACCACTTCAGTCGTTATTTGTTCTCAAATAATAATGTTCTGTGTTTCTTAACTTTATCTGTCAATGCGACAATCAAAATTCAGGCAATTTGATATATTTATGGTGCGGTCTCTGCTCATACAGAACATTGATGCATCTAAATATTGTCTAAATATTACACACATATATACGTGACTATGATTACACAATTACAAATATCGATTAAATTTTCATATTTTTGTAATTCAATGAAGTCAACAAGCGACATGCATTTTCCTTAATTGGGCCTTTAAATTGACATTGACTGTTATCCGTTAGGTCTGTGTCAAACTTTTGAGTGGCAAGTTCTGTGGATGAGCTCTACTGATAGAAATCCTCTAGATTGTTCCATTCTTTCCCGCGAAACCCCTAAAGGTGTCACCACACTAGTAAATAGTACTACTCGATCAATATAACACGGGCGTATAATGCTACGCTCGGCGGTGCTCTTGTTACTGAAAATTTCCAATGTAAACCTTATCCAAAATATTCCACACAGATATTTACGGGAATAGATTGAGTGGTTCATTGATGAAGCCCATTTAAAATTATGTAAGATTTATTATTATAAATTATTATGTTATTGCAATAAGCATTATTTGGTTTTTGTTTTAAATAATTAATTTTTTATTTATTACATTGTATTTATTATCATTATTTATGTTTTTTATTATTATTTATTTACATGTATTTGTTTATTTATTTATTTATTATTTTTGTTGATGATTATTATTTTTTCATTATTATTATAATAATAATTATCATTTTGCAGTTGATGTATTATTGTATCATCCACATCATAGTGAAACCATCAGAGGAATATGTGACAAGTTTCAGCTATTTAGGACAAAAAGAAGACTCATGTTTGTTCAAAATTTTCAACTGTTTTGGAAGCAGGTAAATTTATATTATATATCATATCTCATACATTTTAGTTTCTACTGAAACTGACGGCCATATTTTCTTATATGGACCAACCCTGGTCCATTTTCTCATATAAAATATCTGCTCTTTGTTTCAACGAGTAGTTTCCCTTGATGATTTACAAAAAATCTAACTTAGAATTTTGAAAAAAAAAATTTTTGTTGTTGTTAAACATGTCGGCTGCAACAGTTAAACATTTCGACCACAACTGTTACAGTTACCAAAACAAGGTTTGCTTTGTTAAATGATGTTTAATTTAGCTGAATCCAGGCAATCAGACAACTTCAAATGTGCAACTAAGTATACTATAGGCACATTTTAAGGACATATTTGAGGGAGAAATTTTACTTATTTAAAGTTTATTGTTGATTTTAAAATTTTGTTGTTTGTTTCTTTTTATTCCTTAAAGGATAAATGATAAAGTTGATGGGAGATTCGGTATAATATAAGTAATATTTCAGAGTGAATAAATTAAAAGACAGAGTGTTGTCGCCTTGCTGAGTCTGTCATTAATTCCTTGATATGGAACTACTAGCTTTTGGATCTCCCATTCTTGTACTAAGTGGTAGAAAGTACATAAGTATAGGATGGTACCAACTAAGTTGGTCCACTTAATACAAGATATGGGGCAGACGTATGTTTTGTCCTGCAAACTTTAGCCTGACCGGTTTCGGATTTTGGATTTTTCAAAATCCGAAACCGGTCAGGCTAAAGTTTGCAGGACAAAACATACGTCTGCCCCATATCTTGTATTAAGTGGACCAACTTAGTTGGTACCATCCTATACTTAATATTTCAGAGTGCTCAGGGCTATATGACAGTTTGTGGACTGAGTAGTCGGGCAAAAAGTGGAAAATGGACTTCAACTTCACTTCAGTTCATATATCACTTTTTGTCCGACTACCCAGTCCATCAACTGTCATTTGGCCGGAAGCACCCAAAAATATTTGTTAAACATCACACAGTGTCTATCTACCTTAACAGAAACAATATTAAACTGATCGATTTTAAATATACACCACTAGAATGTATACTTGTGACCAAGTATATTTCTGCATATCAATAGTCTTTTAATAATAATATGAGGGTAAAAATAGAATATAATAAGATTAATGCAAGGGAGGTACCTGTGGGTATATCTGTCACAACAGATTTATCAGCTTTTTGTTTTATATTAACTGGAGGCCTAAGTCAGATTTTCAGAAAAAGAAATGATACCACCTTTCCCACCTTTCGATCTCTACCACAGATTAGTTGTCAAAATTTGAACCTAATTGCATTGAAAAAAAAGGAGATGCAATTAAAAAAAAACTGATTTGAGTAACAACAAGATGTCTTCACTGATATGCAGATATAATAAAAAGTTATATAATCCCGTCTTTTTTTTTTTCTTCGATAAAATATAAAAACTTGAAGCTAAAAAATATGGACTGTACCATGCCAAAAACTTTCATTTGACATAATTTTTTTTCATTGCTTTCTATGTCAAATCAAAATTTCTCCAAAGTTTACAAAATCAATTTTCATGGTCTAACCTTTGCAAGTAAGATTAGAACAACTTTGTTCTGTTATACACAGTGTTTAAATATTTTGTATTTTCATTTTTCAGATGGAGAACTTTTTCTTTCTATTTTTTCAACACGTTATTTTGTTTGGCTACACTTTTGGGAGTACTACTGGTGTATAACTTTTACATTGCTCATTGTGTGTTACTCGCAGTTATGTCCCTTGTTATAATTTATAATGGCGGAAGTTACTATATGGATGTTT
The DNA here is from genome assembly GCA_029721355.1 of Tegillarca granosa. NCBI lineage: Eukaryota > Metazoa > Mollusca > Bivalvia > Arcoida > Arcidae > Tegillarca > Tegillarca granosa. Next base: position 35,678,111 of record CM056605.1, read on the forward strand.
TCAGTACAAGAGGATTTGTTGATGAATAACCATGGTAACAGATTTCAAGTCTTGCCTGAAAAGTGCCATCTTTAAATTTAATAATCAGGAAATTTAACTATTGTTAAAGATTTCAAATCTTGCCTGAAAAGCACAATTTTCAATTATCAAGAAATTGGTCAATGATAACAGATTGCAAGTCTTGTCTGAAAAGTGCTGTTTTCAGTTATCAAAAAAGTTTGACAATTATGGTAACATTCAAATGCATTGAAGACTATATGACTGCTGCATATAAAAAGGTTAACAAGTTGAACATAAAAAGCAAAGATTGATTTCATCATGTTTATGTCAACATCTACTCCTATTAAATAAGAGTCCGAGACACTGGCAAAACATTTTTTGATATTGTGCCAACGTCGTACTCTTATAATTGAATCAAAAATCTGCGTGGCAAATTCCACCCGAAAATTGTGCGGAACATTTTCAACTGTTTTTTCACATTCAAACCCTGATTCGCACAGAAATTTTATCGCCTGTTGATTCTTTGAGGCTTTTGTTATACATAATTGCCTTAAACTGTTTTCTGCAGACCAGTGTAACCGACTTACAGCAAATGATAATCCATGTATAGCAGAACTTTAAGTTTGTATCATATCCATCTTTGGAAGCAACTATAAATTACAGATTTCGTTAGCGAAACGAAATGGTAAATTCAACCTAAAGTTTGGAAAGGAGCACCATTCGGTAATAACTGGTTAATTCGAAGCAAAGACTAAAATTGCATCCAAATTATGAACAGATAAATAATAATTTTCTTTTGCTGTAATTGTTGTTTCTGTGTTGTAATTGTTGTTTCTGTTCTTATTGTTATAAATGGTATCATTTGTGATGTAAATCCTTTGTCATTAGGACATACAACATGATGGGATTTTGTTCTGCAATATATTAAGTTTACATTAATTTTTTTTAATGCTTTATTGATACTGTTGTATCTTTTTACTTTCTAGCCATGAACAGCTAAAATAATGTTGATGTGGCTTTAAACAATAGTTCACTCTCTCACCAACTCACTCACCCAACCACCCATTTACTCACTCACCCACTCACTCATTCACCCACTCACCTCATTCACCCACTCACTCACTCACCCACCCACCCAACCACTCACTCACTCTCTCACCCACTCACTCGTTCACTCACTCACTCACTCACCCACTTACTCATTCACCCACTCACTCACTCACTCACCCACCCACTCACTCACTCACTCACTCACCCACTTACTCATTCACCCACTCACTCACTCACTCTCTCACCCACTTACTCATTCACCCACTCACTCACTCACTCACTCACCCACTCACTCACTCTCCCACTAAGTCACTCTCTCACCCACTTACTCATTCACCCACTCACTCACTTACTCATTCACCCACTCACTCACTCACTCACTCACTCACTCACTCTCCCACTAAGTCACTCACTAACACTCGCATGTTTTGCAGCTTGTTGGCTTTCAAGATGGTAAAAATCTTTTTTTTTATTCTGGATAGCAATTCCAATAGCAAAGGGGTGGCATTTTAAAAGGGATTAATTTATTCATAAACAAGTTAATGCAAGAGAGGGGGCCACATGCAAGGGCAAGCACTGTATTATTTTTTGGTTGTCAATATTTAAAACACAACATGGTGATTTTTTTTTTGTACAAACGATATAACTGTATTTACTTTACTATATGTCAAAATGTAACATAAAAAATAAAATCTATATTTTATATAGTTAAAAAGTGATAATTAAAATAAAAAAAAAAACATCATGAAAATGTTTAGTTCCAGCACAACTTCAAAGGAAATCTTAATATATAGGCACTGTTTATAAACCCAGTGGCAAACTGTTGACATATTTTGTTGTTAAATATTTTACTTTAAATAGAGTGTTGGTGTCACTGTGTTTTTGACAGAGAATATAGCTTTATTTTCATAGAAAATCCAATACTGCAACAGCAAAAGCATATTTATTTCCTGTTATGACACGTGAATTCAAATAAGTGGAAAATACAAAATTTTGTTGGATTTCTATGAAAATTAAGCAAAATAAACTGCCACAAATACAGTAATCCCAACAATATTGTCTATATTGTATATACTTTTGTATCTCTTTTTCCGACAACCACATGATGTTAATTTTTAATTTACATTTCCTTGTGCCATATGTTAAGTGATGACACACATTGTCTATTCATCCTTCCTGTAAAAAGGCTTTATCAAACATTATCATATTTTTATTGAAAATATTTTTTTAATATTCAGTTTGGGTCATTATGAAATAAAGAATTGCTGTTTCTAGAACAGATTATTTTTTTTATTTGCATTATGAATTATCATAAACATGATAATTAAGCATATTTTCCTTCCCGCTTTTCAGCCGTAATTTTTTCCAGTTATTGTCAAGCAATTGTAATGAAAATTACTGGAAAAAATTTTGACTAAAATTTAAAAATATGTTTATGATAATGAAATCTTTATTCATATTTATGTGCCAACATTAAATTGAAAGTTTTTGTTTTTAATTCATATTGTTAAGTTTTTACAAAGACATTTTAACACATTGTTTTTTTAACGATTTTGAAGTGTGAAAACTTGCCTTTAAAGGTTTTTTTGTTTGAAAATAACACGGATGGACATTATTTGCAATATTTTAACATTTTGTTGTTATGAATGTTAAAAATTATAATTTTTATATTTTGTTATTTTTCGTATGTATTTTTTTGATTATAATTCAAATGATCTTGTTTATATTCTTGAATCAAATTTATTTGATATTTTTAGCTCACCTGAGCTGAAAGCTCAGATGAGCTATTGCGATGGTTCACCGTCCGTCGTCTGTCATGCGTCGTGCGTCGTGCGTCGTCCGTCGTGCGTTAACATTTTACATTTTAATCAACTCCTCTAAAACTACCAACCCAAATTTGATGAAACTTGGTGATGATGATGTCTGGGTGAAGGCCTTTCAGATTTGCACATATGAAGGAGTTATGTCCCCTTGGGGCCCCATAAGGGGGGAAATAGTGAAAAACTTTAAAAATCTTCTCCTCTGAATGTACAAGTGATATACCTTAGTTATTTCACTTATAACATTCTTAGGTCATCTAGTTTTAGATTTGCACAAATGAAAGCGATGGGGCTCAAAATGGGGAAATGGCAAGGAACTTAGTGGGAAAATTGCTAAAAATTATTTATTTGTCACTATATCTTGAAAACTATTAACTTTTTGTATAGGCATTTATATAAGAATATTGTAGGTATTGCGACAACAATCATTTTGATATATGGTTCAAGGTCATATGTTCAAAGGTCAAGGTCACAGCTGCAAAAATAGACTTAAATCGCTAATTATCTTGAAAACTATTAACTTTTTGTATAGGCATGTATATTAGAATATTGTAGATATTTGGACAACAATCATTTTGATATATGGTTCAAGGTCATATGTTGAAAGGTCAAGGTCACAGCTGCAAAAGAAAAGTTAAATTGCTAATTATCTTGAAAACTATTAACTTTTTGTATAGGCGTGTATATTAGAATATTGTAGGTATTGACATGACGATCATTTTGATATATGGTTCAAGGTCATATGTTGAAAGATCAAGGTCACAGCTGCAAAAGAAAAGTTAAATTGCTAATTATCTTGAAAACTATTAACTTTTTGTATAGGCATGTATATTAGAATATTGTAGGTATTGACATGACACTCATTTTGATATATGGTTCAAGGTCATATGTTGAAAGGTCAAGGTCACAGTTGCAAAAGAAAAGTTAAATTGCTAATTATCTTGAAAACTATAAACTTTTTGTATAGGCATGTATATTAGAATATTGTAGGTATTGCGACAACAATCATTTTGATATATAGTTCAAGTTCATTTGTTGAAAGGTCAAGGTCACAGCTGCAAAAGAAGACTTAAATTGCTAATTATCTTGAAAACTATTAACTTTTTGTATAGGCATGTATATTAGAATATTGTAGATATTTGGACAACGATCATTTTGATATATGGTTCAAGGTCATATGTTGAAAGGTCAAGGTCACAGCTGCAAAAGAAAAGTTAAATTGCTAATTATCTTGAAAACTATTAACTTTTTGTATAGGCGTGTATATTAGAATATTGTAGGTATTGACATGATGATCATTTTGATATATGGTTCAAGGTCATATGTTGAAAGATCAAGGTCACAGCTGCAAAAGAAAAGTTAAATTGCTAATTATCTTGAAAACTATTAACTTTTTGTATAGGCATGTATATTAGAATATTGTAGGTATTGACATGACGATCATTTTGATATATGGTTCAAGGTCATATGTTGAAAGGTCAAGGTCACAGTTGCAAAAGAAAAGTTAAATTGCTAATTATCTTGAAAACTATAAACTTTTTGTATAGGCATGTATATTAGAATATTGTAGGTATTGACATGACGATCATTTTGATATATGGTTCAAGGTCATATGTTGAAAGATCAAGGTCACAGCTGCAAAAGAAAAGTTAAATTGCTAATTATCTTGAAAACTATTAACTTTTTGTATAGGCATGTATATTAGAATATTGTAGGTATTGCGACAACAATCATTTTGATATATAGTTCAAGTTCATTTGTTGAAAGGTCAAGGTCACAGCTGCAAAACAAGACTTAAATTGCTAATTATCTTGAAAACTATTAACTTTTTGTATAGGCGTGTATATTAGAATATTGTAGGTATTGACATGATGATCATTTTGATATATGGTTCAAGGTCATATGTTGAAAGGTCAAGTTCACAACTGCAAAAGAAGACTTAAATTGCTAATTATCTTGAAAACTATTAACTTTTTGTATGGGCATGTATTTTAGAATATTGTAGGTATTGACATGACGATGATTTTAATATATAGTTCAAGGTCATATGTCAAAAGATCAAGTTCACAACTGCAAAAGAAGACTTAAATTGCTAATTATCTTGTAAACTATTAACTTTTTGTATAGGCATGCATATTGGAATATTGTAGATATTGACGTGGCAATCATTTTGATATATGATTCAAGGTCATATGTTGAAAGGTCAAGGTGACAGCTGCAAAAGAAGACTACAGTCACTTTATGCATATAAGCTGCTTATTAATGAAATGTGACTGAATATTTCTGATTAATTTTTTTGGGAGTTCTTGAGTTTCTTTAAATATTCTGTACTTGATATATTGTCTGTTGCACTTTGTAAACAATTTTGGAGATATTCTCAGGTGAGCGTTAAGGCCCATGGGCCTCTTGTTCATGAATGAGATTTAATCAAATTCTGTGATAATTCATAAGATAAAATAAAACCTGTAAATTAAGACCACCAATAGTACGTAAGATATATATATATATATATATATATATATATATATATTTATAAGTGTGTGTGTGTGTGTGTGTGTGTTTGTTGTCTTTGTACAGACTGAGATACTTTTACAATCATAAAAATACATGAATATACATATATATATATATATATATATATATATATATATATATATATATATATATATATATATATATATATATATATATAATATGTATATAAATATATGCGGCCTTTGTACAGACTGAGATTCTTTTTGATTGAAATATGAAAATCACAGTTCCTGGCTTAAACCAACTACCTTAACCAAGCAATCTGAAAAAATTTTGCATACTTGATTCTGTCCTAAGTCGGAGTTTAAACTTAGGCAACTAGACCTCTGATCTGTAAAGATGTGCGCTTCAGACCACTTGGCCACCAAGGGACTGATTAAGTTAATAGGATTTAGCATGTTTAGTTTTTAACAGATTATAATACCAAGCAACATGAGTGATTTGGTTTACTCAAAGGTTTGGTGTAGACAGGTTTCCTTGTGATTAAAAATTTTAATACCTGTCCAGTAATAATTGGTTTTTATTACACAGTAAAACATGTATATATAGATGTAAACACCATCCATTGAACCTAAGAAAAAGAACTTTAAAGACAGGTGGTCCTTATGTAAAGGTAATTTTTGTTTGAAATATGATATACTGCATAAGTATTTATATAAGCATGTATTACCAGTATATTTTGGTGCTCTAAGAGGGCCTCAAACATTTTGCATGTATTACTATTGGTGATATTATTGTTTCCATTTAGACAGGTGAGATAAAACTAATGTTAAAATGTATTTATATTGGTGGAAATAAATAAAAAAACAAAAGCGCCAATATTAAGACACAGCCAAAATAAATACTTATGCTGTATAGAAACATTAAAAACACTGTAGGGCCCAGTCATCAAAGCTATAGAAGGTTAACCAAATAGTTAGTAAAAATAGAAAATACCGATACAATCACTAGTATTTTTTTTATAAACATTAAATTTGTAACTTTTATTATGTATTGATTAAACATATTGCATGCATTAATATTGTAACATAAATTGAAGAAAATACATGTACTATGTACCCCCATGCATGAAATTTAAATTTTTGCTAATGAACTGGTTTAACTAAGGAAGCTTTAAAAAAAAAACAAGCCTCTGGTCCTAATCATAATAGACAGGTGGTTTCTATGTGAAGGTGGTAACCAAAGAAGTTTTTACTGTACATAAAGATTTTTATTTTATTGTGATTTTACTACTAATAAATTTTATTCTATTTGATTTTTTTATCAATTTAAATATGTTTTTGTGCAATTTACAAAATATTCATGTTATTCCTAACACTAATTTTTTGTATCATTTTTTTGAAATTGAGATTTTTCCTATAAATGATGACAAACTCCTGACTATAATGGCTTACAATGCAGAATGCATTTAAACCAACCATTATTTATCAGGTGAGCATATCAGGCCCTTTGAGCCTCTTGTCTTGTATACATGTTGGTTTTGCACTATTTGCTTCTTGATAATATTTGTTATAGCACATTGGATTTTTATAATAATTAGTCACCCTTGGCTGCACAATTCTAACTTGTTTTTTTACAGTTAGGATTTTGCACTAATTCCACAATTTGTTGTTTACTTATTAAATGTTGTAATTTTCATTTGTTAACTTTATTTTTGATAATGCAGGAACTTTGATTTTTTAAGATTGTTTGAATTAACTGATGTTGTTATGTTATCCTGTCTGTGATAGGTGTATATTGTACCGTTGGTTCATGTTATCCTGACTCTGATAGGTGTAAATAGTACTGTTGGTTCATGTTATCCTGACTCTGATAGGTGTATATTGTACTATTGGTTCATGTTATCCTGACTCTGATAGGTGTATATAGTACTGTTGGTTCATGTTATCCTGTCTGTGATAGGTCTATATTGTACTGCTGGTTCATGTTATCCTGTCTGTGATAGGTGAATGTTGTACTGTTGGTTTATGTTATCCTGTCTGTGATAGGTGTATATTGTACTGTTGGTTCATGTTATCCTGACTCTGATAGGTGTATATTGTACTGTTGGTTCATGTTATCATGACTCTGATAGGTGTATATAGTACTGTTGGTTCATGTTTTCCTGTCTGTGATAGGTCTATATTGTACTGCTGGTTCATGTTATCCTGTCTGTGATAGGTGTATATTGTACTGTTGGTTCATGTTACCCTGTCTGTGATAGGTCTATATTGTACTGTTTGTGGTACACTTGTTTTTATCATGAATGTTATGTTGAAAAGACTTTTTTTGTTTTAAATTCCATATGAACCGAGTCATTCCATAGACAGAGTTTAAATAAATGCCAGTGTTTTAAAACAATAAGGCTTTAAAATCACACACACACACACACACACACACACACACACACACACACACTTTATGGATCAAGTCATTCCATATATGTTTTGTGGCAGAGTTTAAATAAATAAAAAAAAAATTGAAGCCAGTGATTATAACAGTTAGGTTTTAAAATTGCACACACACACACACACACACACACACACACACACACACACACACACTTTGTGACAAAGTTTAATAAATAAACACTTTTTTAATTCAAAGCTTCATATTAAAACCAGGTTGTTTACTTGGAATATATATAAATTCTATGGCATCCAATTTTTGTTTAATTTAGAAAAAATTGCCAGTGTTGAATTTAACAGCTAATTATTCAAGTCAGCTTTATTAAAATACTTGTACATGCACTTGGAATAAATTCAATAAGGATTCATGATGTTAGAAAGATTTCCATTTCATTAGAATGTTAATTTCTACTTTCAAATATGGCTTTAGCTTACATGTCAATTTCACACTGTTGTTTTTTCATGAATTCAATTAGCATGATGTTAGAAAAATTGCAATTTCATTAGATTGTTAATTTCTACTTTTCTCATAACTTACATGCCAATTTCATGCTGTATTTTTAAATACATTAATAAATTCAGTGAATTTGATGTTAGAAAGATTGTCATTTTGTTGGAGTGTAAATTCATATTTGGCTTTAGCTTACATGTCAATTTCATGCCTTTGTTTTAGAAAACATTAATAAATTCAATAAGCATACTCTAAGAAAAATTGCCATTTTATTGATGTGTAATTTTTTTCTTATAGCATGTTAATTTCATGTTGTTTTTATAAGACTTTTCTGCCTTAAAGATTTTTGTGATTAAAACATACTTTTGCAATATTTTAATTTGAATTTTTATACCTTATGCTGTTGTTCTTAAGTTATTCTACCTTAGAATTTTTGTGATTTAACATAATTTTTAATTTTAAATTCTATACCTCGATCATTGACCATACAGCATTTAAATAAAGTCCTTATTCTGAGAGTGATTATTGTGGAAGAATCCATTTCATTCCTCAGGAAGTTTCATCCCATTTTTTCACAATGAAAATGTGTCAAATTATTTGAATTAAGACTCCTATTGAATGTTTTGCACCCTAAACTTTGCAGGGAGAAGTATTGGCTTAGTGGTAAAGGTTGAAGGCTTTAGTCCCAAGGTGTTTAACCACTGTTGGTTCAATCCTGTCTGACTGAAAGTTTTTCTTGCTCCAGTTCTTTACAGGTTGGCTCTGTACTAGTTTAATGGACTGAGTGATCTGCTATGCTTATCTATGACGCTGCAGGTTCCTGTAAATATTCATTAGTAAAAAGTAGATCAAAAACATTTACACACATCACTTGCACTTGGGTCAAGATTAGTACTTGAGATATGGCAATAAAAATGCACAATAATTCGAAAAACCTATATTTACAATGTATAACCTGGTTTTGCAGTGGCAAACCTACTTTATCATTGTTAAACCAGGTTTTGCACGGTAAAACCTAGTTTTTCAATTGCAAAACCAGGTTTTAGGGTGTAAATGTAATTTAGAGATTAATAAGATGAAATTGTCTTGCCAAGAATTGCTGAAATATTGATGATGAAATGTAAAACAACATTCATTCAACTAACCAAACTTTTTTGTACTTCTGTTGTTATTATTGTCATCACTCACTAATCACTATTCATAATAATATTTATCAGAGACATTTATTTGTTACCATGGTTACATATTGTTTATTTTTTTTATCTAATTGTTGTCACATAATAAAGGAAGTGTTTTTTGCTTTAAAAATTTGTTTTTATTTAACTAACATATACAGTTAAACTTGTCAAACCTGACCATCATCAGAAATAAAGATAGGGATTGAATGATGCATGTGTGTTAAGATGATTAATGGCGTTTTACTCCCAAGTCAAGATTCTTTAACTTATATATCTAGGATGTCAGTTCCGGAATGATGGAGGAAAATCGCTGTACCTGGAGAACACAGTTGATCTCGGGAAGCGAATTGACAAACTTTCTTCGGTAGGATCTGCCCAACTTAGATTAAAACCTTGGAAAGTGACAGACTAGCATTTTGACTACTTTTGGTTTACAGAGGTTCTTACCCCTGACCTCCCACTGTCGAAGTGGAAGCTCTTCTACTGAGCCACCAAGATGGTGGTTCTGGTTGTGACATCGTGTGACGTAACTCGCTATCCGTTTCCATTTTGTACGCATTTCTCAACGGTTACTCCAGGTTCAATGATTCACGCACAAAATTCATCGCATTCATGCACAACTCGGAAATATTCTTTTTGCATGAAATACTTTAATCATTTCTAACTACTATTCAAGCTAACAACATCAAACTTCAGAACATCTAACAAGAAAAACTTCGAATTTCTTTATTCCGTTTTTTGAATTTGAATTTTTGTAATTGTTATCGGTATATGGTTGTTCATTTTCTATAATGAATTTATTTCATAATGTCTAAAAAATCTTCAAATAAATTATATTACGTTGTTTTTCTTTAATTTTCACAATTTCTATGATATTACGTATACCACCATTAAGTTTAAACATCTAAAAAGTTTAAAAACCAGGTGTTCCGAAGTAGTTGCAACTAAAGCAACAATTAAATAAAACGAAGATTGATTGATTGATTGGGGTTTTTAAATCAGCACTCTACCAACTGAGCTAACGTTGTGGTACAAAACGAAGATGCACGGCCACTGATTAAAAAAACTTAACATTAGACCGACACTGAGCACAATTAGATGTACATAGTAAACAACCACTGCGGTAGCTCAGTTGGTAGAGAGCTCGCTCCGTAAGTGGAAGGTCGTGGGTTCGAACCCGACCGGGTCTGACCCAAGACTTGAAAATGGGAAGTGACTGTTCTTTCGCCAAGCACTCGGCATTACGAAATGAAAGTCACGGTTCTTTCGGATGGGAACTTAAAATAAACGAGGTCCCGTGTCATGGCAGGCGTGGCACGATGAAGAACCCTGCTGTATAATGCCGTCAGCGCAAAGCACATGCAAAATTTCTGCACTTTCGCCTATAGCTGGCGACGTCCCGATATAAGTGAAATATTCTTGACTGAGACGTTAAACACCATTACTCAACTCAACATAGTAAACATCCTTGATTTATCTGAAAAAAATAGCTCTAAAGGGAATAACAACACAACAATGTTATATCTTGTATACTATGTCTTTTTGTATTTCTTGTTGCATTATTTTCAAATATTTACACTAATATTTACATTTTTTACTTATACCATTCAGTATAATGACATCATATGATTTTGAAATTTTTATCATTACAGTTTTGTTGCATATATCTTCTCCTTTTAATCAAAGTTTTTAGCGCACACGTTTGCTCCTTTTCTTTCCATCATAGTTTTTGCGGGCTTTAGTCCTCTGTGCTTTCTCCCTATCCTCCTGACACTTGGCCAGGTAAGCAGTGTGCTCGAACAGATGAATCTCATCCAGTGTCTTCACCACGATCTTTGTACCATTATATTCCAGCCCATCTTTTACCACGCGTTTACACATGGCTTCTGATTCAAATCTCGCTATCCATCGGTTACTGATGTTTGAACCTGCTCGGATTGCTACCGGGTCAAATTGAATATTCTTGGCCTTTAACCCTGTCTGTGATTGGACCATATCCATGACCTCTTTGTGTGATATTTCTGGATTGTCAATACTGAAGCAGACGGCAGTTGGGTCACTCTCGGGTAGTGTTTTGCGCATGTGTATGGCAGGTGGTATCCGGTTGTCATAACCAACTTTCTGTTTAAGTTCATCCAGGAGGGACATCTGTTTTGGTTTTTGAGTTTCCTCCACGTTTCTCTAATACAAAAAACGATAAAAATAAGTTCTGCTCCAAAAAACAAAATATTATTTTGTATGTACTATTCATCCGTTACAAAACGGAACGCTAAGTACTAATTCTAAGAGTAAGATGCCAAGTTTAATTTACCATCTCTCTCTCTCTCAGATAAAAACAACTGAGTGAAAGTGGGGTTTTAATGAATTTCAGTAAAACTGTGTCTTAAAAACAATTAATAAATGGGTTACCTTGTTACACTTGCTTGTTTTTTGTGTTGATCACCGCCTCCTTTTTTTTGTTCAGCTTTCAACCAATTGGTTAATTGTACAGACTGAACCTTGTGTCTTGAAGAAAGACTGTCCATCGGAATAGGTCTGTGTCCAGGTGGTGTAGGAATATAATTAGCCTCTCTTATTATTCCTTGTGAATAAATAATTAAATTTAAAAAAATAAATAAATAAATAAACAAGAGGCCTATGGGCCTTAACGCTCACCTGAAGATATGTCCAATATTGTTTGCAAAGTGCAATAGACAATATATTAAGTGCAGAAACTTTTAAAAGTTTTTTCAAGTTAAGAACTCCCATGAAACTATATCAAAAATATATCCACTTACATTCCATTTATAAGTAGCTTATATAATATGCATGAAGTAACTGTAGGCTTCACCGAGGCATGATGGTTACCAAGTTTCATTAAATTTGGCCCAGTGGTTTTGGAGGAGAATATTAAAATGTAAAAAGTTTACGGACGACGGACGACGCACGACGTATGACGGACGAAGATGGATAGCAATAGCTCATCTGAGCTTTCAGCTCAGGTGAGCTAATAAATAAATAAATAAATAAATAAATAAATAAATAAATAATGCATTCAACCTCTAACCGACCCCCTTCAGTTTGATTATAGTGCTTTAGCTATTCCATCATTATTTTTAATATTTTGTTTTAACTTGGATGTATTATTTCGACCCAGTCAGTCACTGGGGAATAATTAATGTGCCTAGTCAGGGACTAGGTGATATTCATCAAGCCCAGTTAGTCACTAGGGAATTTTCAATGAGTCTATTCACTCGCTTTAAAATATTTGAGCCTAGGCAATAACCCTGGAGCTTTGATATTTATTCAAACATTTTTGTTTCAGAAAACAAATTAAAAGGTTACACATATAAACCAAGAACTGACATTTCTTCTGAAACAAATAACAATTTAGGTCGGAGAACACAAGCAGGTATATAACATTTGTTTAAAAAGAATTAAAAAGAAAAAATCTATTGCAATATATGTTAAATGTTTATCTACCTGTCAGTAATTGGTTGTCATTGGCGTTTATTTCCTTTACAACAATGGTTCGCCTCTTTGGTTGTCTCTTTCTAAATCCAAGTTCTTCCAAACGGCCATAAGATTTGCCATTCATGTCATACGGTTGTTTCACTTCTTCCTCGGAGTCACTGGTCTCACTATTCATAGACCATGGTGTTGGAGGAGAAATACGGCCTTTATAAATGTTCTTGGCGGCATCAATATCATTAGTAAATTGGTGCATATTTGACGTGTTTCCTATCTCAAAGTTTTGTCCTTGTTTCTTTTGGTATCTTGGCAAATCTCCTGCTTGGCTGTATGCAAGCCTTGCGCTGCTAATACCATTTACTTCCATATCATGAAGACAAGGAAATATTTGACCTTCCTGTTTAAATGGAGCACTTGGTCTTTTTTCATTGCTGTTGAAAGCATGGTAGCTGTATCTGAGTGGTCCTCCTGTTGGCTGTTTTAGAACACCAGTGTTTGACACTGAAACATTAGCACTAACACCAGTATAACGTCTCATCGCCATCTTTGGACCAATTTCCTCATCCGTCATCAGTATTAAACACTGACTCGCTGTAGGCATCTTTGGTATATATCTATATCCAGTATTTTTTTAGCAAATGTGTTACAATTTGCAGCTTCTGAATCACGTTGCTGTGCTCAAATGCGGTGCATTTGTGGATAGCATTTATGACGTCACGTGTCTTAGTAACAACCAATCGAGAGCACGCGTCGCGCGTGATGGTTCGCGTTTTTAATACCGAAGTCGCTCATGTACCACGCAAAATTAAAAGCAGAAGGGAATATAATTATAAGTATGTATGACTACATTATATTTATTTATTTATTTATTTATTTATTTATTTATTTATTTATTTATTTATTTATTTATTATGTCACTCTCCGGAGCTACCAATACACGATTTCTTAGTGATACTAATTGTCATTTGCTATTTTTTTTTAAATCCCACGAGATAAAGATTTCAAATAGAATGTGCTAATTTTTTAAAATTTATCAGTACAAAATACTATTGTAAAATTCAAATCACATTGTAAACACCGACCCACGAGTTAAACACCAATATGCTGCATCTCCTGCCAACCGAGTGGTTGAGGCGTTATCCTTCATACCAATACCTTTCACCCATGTCGGTACATCTCCGATTGACCGTAAGTGAGAAAGGATTTTATTGTTGTAGGCCTTTATTACCAGAATAATGGACTAAGCAAACTACACTGTTTATCTTCGGAACTGCGGAAGAGTATATTAGCACTAAAGCTTGTCGTAAGGGAGAACTAGTACAATGTAGTAACAATTGCACACTCACGCGCCACATAAACTTCTGTTTTATCCTCGAGATTGATATAACTTGCCTCGTAACGGATAGCTTAAAACTTGCCGAAGTGACGTAAAACACATTCAGCTAAGATACCGTCAGTATCCCAGTATTAATGGAAACTAATGTATTATAGGGACAATCTTAACCGTTTGTTTAACCAACAGACCGATCGCCGATACTGCGCCTAAAATTTGCAATATATCAGCAAAACAATTCTCATCAGATCAAGATTAAATATTCCTTTATTTAGCCAGATTCTAGTAGTTAAGAATAATGACAAATACTTGTGTAGCAAGTATTGAAGAAGTAAGAGGAAAAATTGTGTTTAACGCTCAAGTCAAAATTCTTTCATATACATCGAGACGGTCAGTTCTGGGATGGTGGAGGAAACCTGAATGCCCGGAGAAAACTACCGACTTTCGGCAACGAACGGACAAACTCTCCTCATCAGGATCTACCAGGGGGAAGTTGGAACCTAGGCAGGGTCGTAGACCACTCGGCAATCATATAGCTGGTTGTTTTCGCGGGGGTGCAAATTTGTTGGTAGTATCGCCAAAAAAAAAAAAAAAAAAACAAAAAAAAAAACGTTAAAACATTTGTGTACAAGTCGACCATAAGTCAATTGTTTTTGATGGCCAAAATAAACACACTAAATTTTCAAACTGAACTTTTCTTGTCAAAATCGCCGAAATTTAGTCCCGCTAAAATAACCCGCTGGTCTGGGGCCGATAAAGGCCGCCGATAGGTCCAAATCAGAATCCAGGTGGCGGCCATGGGGGCGAAGTCCTCCTCAAAAAATGAATTTTCAAATATTTCGGGGAGACTTTTGGCCATATTTCAAATGTATTTACCCCCCCCCACCTCCCCCCTCTCTCTCTCTCTCTCGTTGCAACCCGCGTCCCCCCTTACATTCGAAAATGATTTTTAGAATCCTTACCTCTAAAATCATCTTCCTCCATCTGACGATATTATCAACACACTTAAGTCTTGCTAGTGTTTGACATAGAGTAGTGTATGCGTCTAGTACATTCTTGACTGAGACGTAAACACCACTGAGCCACTCTCCGTGTTTTGTTTAAAATGAATTTAAGTTTCTTGTTATATATTTCTTTTTCACGGATTAGTAATTCGTTCCCACGGATTATTTAAAAAAAAATTAGAGGTCCTAACTGCGCTTCCGTAATAGGATAACCCATCGTTTAAACATTTTTGTATCAGATCAGTATACTCCATTATGTCAGCAGACCCAACTCTAAATGTCAATTGTGCAAACTCAGTAATGTTTATATTAATATAATTCGTTCCCAGGGTTTAGTTATTCGTTCTCTCGAATTATATAATTCGTTCCCACGGATTATTTAAAAAAAAATTGTGGTCCTAACTGGGCTTCCGTAAATTTCTGCATTTCTTCTCATAAATTTTCCTATTTCAGTGAATTTCTAGATATATTATAAAATCTGATATTAAATTTACAATAAAGTTGAGGATAGTTTTCTACTCATCTTTTCTAAAAAAAAATCATTTTCAATTCGTAAGGCGTGGAATATGGTAAATCTTAAAAAGTCGATTAGATGATGATGGCGGCGATGATCATGATTGTGATCAAGAGTTGAGTTAAGTAATGGTGTTTAACGTCTCAGTCAATGATATTTCACTTATATCGAGACGTCACCAGCTATAGGCGAAAGTGCAGTAATCTTGCATGTTCGTTGCGCTGATGGCATTATACAGCAGGGTTCTTTATCGTGCCACCACAGGCGCTTGTTTCGATATTTAAAAAAATAAACCCCTGGACCCTAACATATGTTATGTTAGGGTCAAGGGATTTTATTTTTTTTAAATATCGAAACAAACGCCTGTGCGTGCCACGCCTACCTTGACACGCTCCTCGTTTATTTTAAGTTCCTATCCGAAAGAACCGTGAATTAAATTTCGTAATGCCGAGTGCTTGGCGAGAGAACAGTCACTACCCACTTTCAAGTCTTGGGTCAGACCCGGCCGTGGCTCGAACCCACGACCTGCCAATTACGGAGCAAGCACTCTATCAACTGAGCTACTGCAGTGGTGATGGTGATGAAGATCATTTATGTATAGCTTGTGTTTTCCCTGTTTATATACACATAGTTGGTTTGTTGTAATGTTGCTTAACGTATTATCAGCAATTTCCAGCTATTTGCAAAAAAAGTTTATCAATTTTTAAGGATTAATCTAACAACAAGTTTGTGATTAAGTTTGATGTGCGAGTGTGTATTCTTGTCTGCTTTGTATTAACGTTCTAAGGGCGACTTTTTATCAATGTTCTAGTTCAACAAATAGTATGCCACAGGCAAGCATAACACTTGTCCAGTAACATTATTCTGACCACGGCTTAACAAGTTGATAATCTATCAGTCACCTAAAGCCAAATGCTAAGTGAGACAGCAGTATCTCATATTTGAAATCTTATAATGACCCGACCAGAGTTTGAACCCCCGACATCTCCTCTCGAGACGAATTCTCTACCAGTGAGCCAATGGTTGACGTAATCCCATGCCCACCTGCATTTCTTTGTAATTCGTGGTCGAGTTAATCACGCACAAAATCCGGTACATCATTGTTCAACTTACGGATTTCCTTTCTGCATGAAATTCTTTATAATAATTTCAGAAAAAAATGGATTTTATTTTTTCAGTTTTAAATTTTTGTAATTGTTTTCCGGCATAAAGTATATTCATATTCTGTTATTCATTTTATAACATCTAAAAACCCATCAAAATATTTTTGTTATTTTATTTTTTACAAGTTTCACAATTTCTGATATTTTATATGCCTCAATGATAAATCTTAACAATCAAATGTTCCGGAAGAAGTTTTTGTCTGCTTATAACAAAGACCATTTGCACATCAAGCCGCTTATGAAATGTATTAATCTTGAAATAGTAAAAGCAACACTTCTACGAAACGAAGAGTTAAAAACCGTCGATCATAAGACTCAACATTAACCAGGCACTGAGCACCATTACAATCACATGATTTATCTGGGGGTCAAAAAGGGGAATTATTAATAACAAAACTACAACATCATATCTTATTCTGTATTAAATTTTATCTTTTTATATCCTTATCGCATTATTTTAAAATATTTACACTATAATATACACAATTTTTTAACTTATAACATTAAAAATCATAAAGTCAAAATGACTTTTAAAATGTTTATCATGATAATTTTGTTGCACATATTTTCTCCTTGTTGTCAAAATTCTTAGCGCACACATTTGCTCCTCAGTTTCTTTCCATCATAGTTTTTGCGGGCTTTAGACCTTTGGGCTTTCTCCCTATCCTCTTGACACTTGGCCAGGTAAGCAGTGTGCTCAAACAGATGAATCTCATCTAGTGTCTTCACCACGATCTTTGTACCATTGTATTCCAGTCCATCTTTAACCACGCGTTTACACATGGCTTCTGATTCAAATCTCGCTATCCATCGGTTACTGATGTTTGAACCTGCTCGGATTGCTACCGGGTCAAATTGAATAGACTTGGCCTTTAACCCTGTCTGTGATTGGACCATATCCATGACTTCTTTGTGTGACATTTCTGGATTGTCAATACTGAAGCAGACTGCGGTTGGGTCACTCTCTGGTAGTGTTTTGCGCATGTGTATGGCAGGTGGTATCCGGTTGTCATAACCAACTTTCTGTTTAAGTTCATCCAGGAGGGACATCTGTTTTGGTTTTTGAGTTTCCTCTACTTTTCTGTAATACAAAAAAAAAAAAATAAAAAAAAAAAAAAATAAAATAATAATAATCACAATAAGATTATTAAAAAAATAATAATAATATAGAATATGATAAAATAATAATAATTAAAAAAAAAACAATGACTCGGATATATATTTTTAGTACCATGCTTATTCTTTCGGGGAAGATCTCTCTCTCTCTCTCTCTCTCTCTCTCTCTCTCTCTCTCTCTCTCTCTCTCAGATTTCAAAGAGGGTAAAAGTGGTGTATTATAAATTTAAGTTAAACTGATGTGTCTTCAAGACAAAATGTGGCTGATTTAATTTGAATAAATGAGTTACCTTGTTACACTGGCTTGTTTTGGGTATTGATCACCGCCTCCTTCTTTTTGTTGAATTTTCAAGAAATTGGTCAATGGTACAGACTGAACTTTGTGTCTTTGAGAAAGACTGTCCATCGGAATAGGTCTGTGTCCAGGTGGTGTAGGAATATAATTAGCCTCTTTAATAATTCCTGGTGAATAAATAAATAAATAAATAAATATATACGTTGATAATGCATTTAACCTCTTACCGACCAATTCAGTTTTAATATAGCGCTTTTGCTATTCCAAATTTTTCATTCATTATTTTTAATATTTTGTTATAATTTGGATGTAATAATTCGGCCCAGTCAGTCACTAGGAAATATTCAATAAGTCTAGTCCATCGCTTTGAAACATTGTTTGAGTCTAGGCAAAAACGATAGAGCTTTGATAATTATTTAAATTTTTTTTGTACAAAAAAAAAAAAAAAAAAAAAAAAAAAAAAAAAAAAAAAAAAAAAAAATTTTACACATATCAAGCGAGAATTGATATTTTCTTCTGAATCAAATAAAAATTTAGGTCGGAGAATACAAGCAGGTATATTAAAATTTTAAAAAATCAAAAGAAAAAATCAATAGCAAAATGTTTATCTACCTGTCAGTAGTTGGTTGTCACTGGCGTCTATCTCTTTTACAACAATGGTTCGCCTTCTTGGTTGTCTCTTTCTAAATCCAAGTTCTTCCAAACGGCCATAAGATTTGTCATTCATGCCATACGGTTGTTTCACTTCTTCCTCGGAGTAACTGATCTCACTATCCATAGACCATGGTGTAGGAGGAGAAATACGGCCCTCATAAGTGTGATTGGCAGCATAATCATTAGTAAATTGGTGCATATTTTGCGTGGTTTTTATTTCGAAGTTCGGTCCTGGTTTCTTTTGGTATCTTGGCAAATCTCCTGCTTGGCTGTATGCAAGCTTTGCACCACTAATACCATTTACTTCCATATCATGAAGACAAGGAAATCTTTGACCTTCCTGTTTAATTGGAACACTAGGTCTTTTTTCATTGCTGTTGAAAGCATGGTAGCTGTATCTGAGTGGTCCTCCTGCTGGCTGTTTGAGAACACCAGTGTTTGACACTGAAACATTAGCACTAACACCAGTATAACGTCTCATCGCCATCTTTGGACCAACTTCCTCATCTGTCATCAGTATTAAACACTGACTCGCTGTAGGCATCTTTGGTTTATATCTATATCCTGTATTTTTTAGCAAATGTGTTACAATTTGCAGCTTCTGAATCACGTTGCTGTGCTCAAATGCGGTGCATTTGTGGATAGCATCTATGACGTCACGTGTCTTAGTGACAACCAATCGAGATCACGCGACGCGCGTGATCCTTCGCGTTTTTTGTGACCGAAGTCGCTCATGTTCCACGCAAACAGAAGGAAATACTTTTAAAATACGATTGACTGAAATATGTTTATTTATTTACTTATTTGTTAATTTATTTATAACTTTCAAAATATTATTTTGAAGAATGGAATCTGAATTTCAGGCATGCATGCTAGTGCTGTTTAGATTCGGGTTTGTAAAATGTAATCTGAAAAAATAAAAACTCAAGTTAAATGATTTTCAAGTACTGAATGCGATAAATTCAATCATATTAAATATAAAGATTCTTTAAAAAAAAATTCATTCTATTAAAAATCCCCGCCTTTCAAGAAAAAATGTTTTCAGGCACAAATATAAATACATGAAAATTCCCAGTCCCAGTTTCACAATCACCACTGCGGTAGCTCAATCGGTAGATAGTTCTCGCTTCGTCTGTGGGAGGTTGGGGTTGAAAATAGACAGTGGCTTTTCTTTTGCAAATGACTGGAAAAGTTACGGATCCTACTAATAAAGACCTTAACTTTGAAACGGAATCCCAATCACGGTCACCGGGCGTGGGAAGTTTAAACCCCCCCCCCCCCCATGCACATTGCCCTGAGCACACTGCAAAGGGCAAAATATCTTCTTCTCCACCTATAGCTGGTGACGTCTCGATATAAGTGAAATATTTTTGACTCAGGATTAATTAGGTACGTGTGAAATCCTTCAACGATTTTACAACCATTTTCTTATCCCTTCCTTGATGATGGTGATGATGATGATGATGATGATGATGATGATGATGATGATGGTGGTGGTGGTGGTGATGATAATGATGATGATATTTTCCAGATTGATGCTAAGTGTAGTTTCCAGACTTTGATGACCATAATACATGAAAGTACAAAGAACGATATAATTTATGTTTAACCCGGATTTATTTTGTCCGTTTCAATTTTCATTTTTTGTTTCCAAGTTTTAGTTGAATGTTACAACTTCCTTGCCCAACTTGTTGGATGATGGATTCAATCGAAAAGTTTGTAAGTGGAAGATATGTTGACAAGACGATAATTATGAAATTTTAGTAGCCTGAATATTCAGACTAATAAATGAAATACAGATAATAATTATATTACTATTTATTTAATATGGAAATCACTCTGGTACATACTTGTAAAATTGTGTTACTATTTTAGTTGCTGTGTTTGTGATAGTGAATTATGCTTACTTTTCCAATAAACTTAAATAAGTTTAGTATTTTTCACTTCCTTGAGTCTAGTAGTAATTGAAAGTTACTATGTGCATCCGCGATTACCATCTAATATATCTTCACACATTAAAAAGTTGCCCTATGGAGAATTTACATGTCGAAAAACAAGGCAAATAGTGGATTCTTTTGTGACGTGATTTGTCACCAAGAACAACAATCCTGATGTTAATTTAAATTTAAATTTCCTTTCTAAAGATATATTGTATTTTAATCCCTGATACACATAGCAATTTTCATTTATGACTAGTCTCATGAAACTTTTTTCAAGTTGATTGGATTTTGTTCACAGTGACTCCAAAAGTAAAGATTCTTTTTTTCATCAGTTAAGGGACTTCTCATTTACAATACAATACTCTATCACATGTAATTTATCTGATGTTTAGGCAGATACAGATGGATGTTTAAATGTCTTGAGTTTCTTCTTACATTTCTTATGTAGATAGACATCATTGGAAGCAGTTCTGCTTCTGTGATGCTTCTTTATGTTTTTTCCCTGGATGGTATTATTTGCTGTGTATGGTCACAGTGGTTTTGTTTGTCTAAAATTACTACCGAATAAAGGTAGTTTCCCCTTGAGAAATAAGACTAAAATTTCCCAATTTGACAACTAAAATTCCCCAAAAGGCAACAGTGACAAAGAATCAAATAGTTTAGGTTAAATCCAGTTGTCCAAAACTCTTCTGACAGACAAAAAAATGTTAGATATTGTCACAATATAAAATCTTTGCAATGAATTTCAAAATTCTAAGCGTAATATGTGACATAAAAAGGGTCCAAATTTTCCCAATCTGAAAGGTAGAAGGTAGTTTTTGAAAAACAATAGCAAAATCACTGGGTCATATCCTATATAGCAAATGGGATTGAATTTGATTGGGTGTTTTGGCCAAAAATATACTTAGATTGGATTTGAAAGCATTGACAGAGGAGAAGAATTTAATTGTGTAGCAAGTTCCATCTGTCTATGACTCTTTGGCTGAATATTTCACTGTGACGTTAAGTTCTGCACTTTTTTTTCTTTTTCTTTCTTTTTTTAAGATTAATGTTATTTCCTTTTGTTCTGGATGATGGAAAAAGTGATATTTAGGAGTGCATTCTTGATTTTTTTTTGCAAAAGAACAATAATAGGTCAGTTACTTACCTCTGTTGAGAAATGTGCTTTCAAACAATATGGTACATGTCCTTTAAAAAAAAAAAAAAATGTCATAATACAACCCACTTTCTCCCTCGATATTCAAATACCCCTGCTTCCACACTGTCCAGAGTAAACAAACACATTTCTATACTATCTGTTAATTAGTTTATTAATACTTTTTAAACTAGAGTAAAATCAATGAGAATATTTTTATTTTTTCAGTACATGTATCTTACGAGTAGAGATGTTCCTATTCAATGATGAGAATTTTTTCAAAAAAACCAAAAGAAATCATTAATGCTTCTATGAGAAGACAGAATGTCCTGGTTTTTCAAGTGAGGTGAGTTAATTGAATTTTAGTATCACAAATTACAAAAAAGAAGAATTAATGGAGCACGAAAATTTGTTTAATGCCCCAGTCAAGATTCTTCTATTTAAATCAAGGCAGGATGGTTGAGGAGTATCCCCCATCTTGGACAAGCAAATTGATAAACTCTCTCACACTGGGATCTACCTAAGTACTTGTAGGTAGTGAGAGACACTGTGATCAAGGAACATGAAAAAAAAAAAGAAAAAAAAAACCCAAAAAAAATCAAAAAAAAAAAAAAAAAAAAAAAAAAAAACCACCAATGGTTAAACCAATCCCTAATGTAAGACCATCTCATTTTCCTACCGACATTGCTACTCAGTCCCCTGTTGAGCCTAGTCCTACACATATTCTGTAGATAACTCAGTTACCATGGCAACATATAAAACAGACATAGTGGTACATATGGTGGTACATGTACTAAGAATATTGGATTTTATAGTATTTTGAAATTTTGTAAGTATACCACGTTGTTCAAAGCAACTGTCATTTAGTTATTAGTACAATGTATCAAAAAAGGTACCAAGAAATAAACAGTGTACGCTTGCACTTGTCCCCTACTTTATTTGAAGTTATAAGTGTAAAACATTATTAATCCAACCTCATCTGTACCTTCAAGATATTTTTTTCACCATCATCATCATCAGTTTCTGTTGTGCAGAATTCAGAAGCAGAGTCTACACAATTAGCTCGTTTCTGAATGACTGACTAGCTGCATGCATGGCAAATTTCACCCCATGTCTCCATTTCTTTTGATCATGGGCATTGGAATTTGAGAACTTCCACTCTGTACAATCTCTCTCTGTTAGCTCTTCCCATGACATCTTTGAATGGCCAACACCTTGCTTTCCAGCAACTTGTAAATCATGTGCACACTTGATATATATATATATAAAATAACAATTTTACTCGGGTATGCAAAATAAAATTTTCCATACAAGTAATAGTTATGTCACTTATGTTAGTGATGATAATCAAATGAACTCAATTTGTTTCTATTATATTGATAGTGTTTTAATGCTGTATAATTTCCTTTTCATTATTATTTATTTTTGTATTTCCTTGTAGATTTTACAATCATTATGAGACTCTAGGAATCACACCATCAGCAACACAACAAGATATTAAAACTGCATTTATACAACTCAGTAAAAAGGTAAGTTTTATAAAACATGTAAAATAATTATAATAAAATTAACAGACTGGGCAATAATATAATGTTTATTTATTTATTTTATTATTTAATTGTTTGTTTGTTTGTTATTTGAATGTTTTTGTTTTCATTGAATTGAAAGTAGTTTTTTTCCTTATTATGGAAAATGAAAGAATAGAACATTTTGCACACTATATAATAGTCATAGCAATACATATACTTTAAGAGAATTAGAATATGATTTAAAAATTCATTAAAAAATTGTCGAAGACTATAGGCATTGATAAACACTATGATCCTTATGCTTTAGAGCACCTGATTATCAAAGTTCTCTTATGATATTGTAGCCACTGATTATAAATATCTATCAAAATACCTCCTAAATTTTTTATTTTTGATGTGCCATATGTGACACTACAGGCCGCATAAGTTGATAGATACAAAAAATAAATAAATAAATAAATAGATGAAAAAAAAACAAACAAACAAACATAAGCCAAACAGTTGAAAACCAATGAATCCAAAGTTCCAAATCCAACCAATGAATTCTTTGCATGAGGAAACAAATATTAGTTTCCAACAAGTTTCATAAATTAATACAACTGAAAATTTTGCTATATGGTACATTTTCTGTCAGCACAAAGTACTGACTATTGAGTTAAAGAAACCTTCAAGGAGTTTTTCTGCAAGTATTTAATGTAAGAAATGCAACATAAAAGGTTTACATATGGTTTTCATAAATTTTATATTTTAAAGTTACATCCAGATATCAACAAAGAAGATCCAAAAGCACATGAAAAATTTGTAGCTGTGAATAATGCATATGGTGTATTATGTAAACCAAGCACAAGGAAGCAGTATGATTTAAAGTCTGGGATCGCATATAGGTCAAGTTCAAGGCCTCATTACCATTACCCAAGGTCAGTTAGATTTTAAGCACAGTTTGTTTAAATGTTGAGTTGTTTATAGAATCTATTAGATCAATATCTATACATTACCCAAGCTCACTGAAATTTCAGCTTGCATGCAGTTTAATATAAAGTCTGTGATTGCATATAGGTCAAGGTCAAGGCCTCATTGCCATTACCCAAGGTTATAGATTTTATGCACAGTTTCTTTTAATGTTGATTTGTATATAGAATCTATTAGATCAATATCTATACATTATCCAAGCTCATTTAGATTTAAACATACATGTAGTTTAATATAAAGTCTGCAATTGCATATAGGTCAAGTCAAGGCCTCATCACCATTACCCAAGGTCAGTTGGATTTATGTACATTTTAATATAATTTCCAGTTTGATATTGGTCAAGATCTCATCAACAGAACCCAAGGTTAGTTAAGTGTAAACATGTATGTAATTTATTATAAAGTCTGGGATTGCATATAGGTCAAGGTCAAGGTCTTATCGATAGTATCCAAGGTCAGCTGGGTGAAATTAAGTCTGGGATTACATAATTATGATGTCAGTTAGATAATATAGTCTTGGATCGCAGATGTGTCAAGGTCAAGACAATTTACAGTATCCAAGGTCAGTTAGATAATAAAGTTGTGGATTGCAGATGGGTCAAGGTCAAGACCATTTACAGTATCCAAGGTCACTTAGATAATTAAGGCGTGGATTGGAGATGGGTCAAGGTCAAGACCATTTACAGTATCCAAGGTCAGTTAGATTATAAAGTCATGGATTGCAGATGGGTCAAGGTCAAGAACATTTACAGTATCCAAGGTCAGTCAGATAATAAAGTCGTGGATTGCAGATGGGTCAAGGTCAAGACCATTTTACAGAATCCAAGATCAGCTAAATTTACACAGTGTTTAATATTAAAAATAAATCATGGTATGTTATTTAGTCCACTTAGATTCAAGAAAAAGTAAAAAAGTAATAGATTTTTTAAAAAAAATCACCCTTAAAAAAAAATAAAAAAGAAATAAAAATTTAATGCCTCTGTCTTCAGGTTGTCACACATCAACTTTGAAAACTCTTGACAGCTATGCTGTCCAGTATGACCCACTATATAAATGGAGTATATTTAACTCTTGTACATTTTTTACACTTTGTCTTACAGGTATGGACAAAGAGATGTCTATAATGAAGACTGGAATCATTTTCGCAGCAGCTGGTTCGATAAGTTTACCAGCAACTATATGCTACGTTGTAAACTCCATTTTTTCTTGAGGGCTCTTGGAGTGACCCTTTGTGTTGCAATAGGGGTGTTGTAAGTAATAAATTGATTGGTTGGTAGTCATGTTGTTTAACATCACATCAACAAAACAAAATTTTAGTTAGTTGTGATTAGTACATGTTTGTTAATCTCTCAGGATTAATCTTTAAACAAGTTTGTATACAACCCAAATGTGGAAATATGTTTCATGGTCTGCCATGTAGCAGTTAGCACTCAGGACAATATTAAGATGCAAGCTAATAGAGACAGTAGGGGCCTTGGTGGCTGAGTGATCTAAAGCATGTGCTTATGGATCACAACGACTTTCACTGCCGGGTTCGATTCCCACTCAGAGCAGATCCCAGTGTGAGAAAGTTTGTTGGTTCACTTGCCAAAGGTTTCTGGTTTTCCCTGGGCACTCCTGTTTCCTCCACAATTCTAGAACTGACCGCCTTCAAATAAGTGAAATAATCTTGACTGGGGCATAAAACACTATCACTCCACTCATAAAGACAGTATGTGGCAGACAAACATACCACTCCCCTAGTCACATTATCCTAATAAAAACTGGAAGAACCAGTCAATAACCTTACCTCTGATTGGTTGAGTGTAAGGCAAGGTAGAAGTCTAATACATGACCAGGCTGGGGTTTGAACCACTGGGCTCCTGCTCTCAAGGTGGAGACTCTGCCTCTTAAAAACTGATAAGGTTTGTAATAAGTGTGCCACATTATCATTTCATCACATTATTTGTGTGGAACATTACAAAAAATTGCAACATCAAGAGTTCCTAGAGTAATGTACCAGTAATGGGTTTTAACCTGGATGACTGCAAATAAGAAAGGGTTTTCCTTGTTATAGGTCCTTACTGGTTTTTTTGGTACTAGTTTATTGGCTGTAGTTATCTGCATTGTTTATCTGGGACATTTTGTGCAAGTTTTAAGCATTCTCAAGGTTGCTATAAGTGTGTGTGCTGGAACAATGCTGATCAAAATCACATGCTCACTCATGCACCACTTGAAGTTATATCAAGATGAATTCTTAAGAGCTTCCACTCTACAATCTCTCTCAGTTAGCTCTTTCCAAGACATCTTTGGATGGCCAAAAACTCGCTTTCCAGCAAGTTTTAAATCATGTGCACAGTTGTTTGCACTGTGCTGGATCTTTGTACACGTCCATACCAGTGGAGTCTTCTTTCTCGTAATATGATGTCAAGGTCTTTGAGGCCAAGTCTCCCTAGTAACTCTTTTGACTGAACAGTGGCCATGTCTTTTGGTTTTGGTGACCAAAACTGAATATGCATGAGCTAAATAAGCTTGTCTATACTAGAATGTATACTGGTAGATAGAATATTTCAACCAATCAGAAAACTGGATTTGATCAGGAATATTTTAACCAATCAGAAAACTGAATTTGATCAGGAATATTTCAACCAATCAGAAAACTGAAATTGATCAGGAATATTTCAACCAATCAGAAAACTGGATTTGATCAGGAATATTTTAACCAATCAGAAAACTGGTTGTGATCAGGATTTGATATTCACCCATTATCTTGTTTTGTTTTTCTCTTTAAAATATGAATTTTATCTTTGTAGACAATGGGTTTCAAAAAATCAAAAATTGGCTAATAGGAAAAAGAAGCAACAGGAAACTATTTCCTTTGATTATACCCCAGTATCACACAGACCAACTGGCTGAGCATTGGATTATGGAAGCAGCTAAAACTGACTTTTTTGTCTTTGTTAGACTTAATAGATTTGTGATTTTTTTTTTGTGATAAATATATATTATATACACACTGTGTATATGATATTTTTATCTAACATTTTCAACAACGTTAATTAAAATAATAAAAACAAAAGTTTGTGTGACAAAATGTAGTTTACCACAGAAAAACACTGAAGTTTATCATTACATAATATGTGACGTCATGAAGTCAATGACAAGTTTCACAAAAAGTTCAGAATGACCTACATTACCTCAGTCACTTTCATCACTGTTTATTATCATTCGAGGTCGTTTTCTCTTTGGTGATTCAGACTTGTTGATAATTTGTATACATAGTGACATTGCCAGAAATGTTAAAAGTATGTCCATGTAAACCGGAAAAAGATTGCTTAGAATATTGTTCGTTTATTTGACTAAGATTAGCAGATTGAGAGTAATTGGATAATTGGGAATTTTAAGAGAGTTTTCACTGTGTGTTGTTTGATTGTTTACATTTGCATAACAGCTGGTTCCATATAATATGTTCGTTATTTCATGTTGCATGGATTTTGATGCGACTGCATATGTTTACACATGAAATGTTTTTATGACCGGACTGTTTGAGCAATTCCTGAATGGAGAAGGCGAGTGCATGTCGTTTTTCTGGCGCTGTTATTATTATTATTATTAAATTATTTTCATTTTTTTAAAGATTTACATATTTATTTACAAAAATTGTGAAATAAAAAAAAAATTGTGTATTCAGTATGCTACCTGGGGATTTCCCGTGACGTCATGAAAAGTAGTCTGTCTAAAAGTGCACGTGTACTTTAGCGCCATTGTTGTATCACCACACTGTGGTGATACAAGATTCTGTATCATGTGTGCTGCTGATAAAACTTGTATTTTGTCAAAATAAGTAGAAAAACTAGTCTGATGTTAGATAAAATTTTTTAAAAGATTTGAAAGTTTCAGATTACATAGCTAAAATGACTTTTGTTGTAATTGTAATATTTTGATTTTGTTAGACTAAATAGATTTTTGATAAAAATGTTGTAACACATGATTTCAGATTACATAGCTATAAGTACTATTGTTGTAAATGTAATAGCTATAAGTACTATTGTTGTAAATGTAATAGCTATAAGTACTTTTGTTGTAAATGTAATAGCTATAAGTACTTTTGTTGTAAATGTAATAGCTGTAAGTACTTTTGTTGTCAATGTAATTAAAATTCATAAAAAATTCATAAAAAATATTACATCTTATCTGTGATATTATAATGTATAAAATCACAGAGATGTGAAAATGACTTGCATTGTTATCAGTAGATTTAAAGCTGCATTAAGTTTTCTTAAGAAAAAATTAAATTGTGCTGATCTACTGAAGGATGTTCCTAATGAACATGCAATGTTATTAAATGTGGATGTTAATGATGGATAATTAATGCAATTTGTCTTATTCATTCGAGTCTCTGTACATAAGCATGCATACTCCAAGCGAATAATAATCATTGTTAAACAAGTGACCAACCCATTAGAGGATTCGTTTATTTACAGGTAATAAGAAATTTTAGAAAATGAATCTAATGGATCATGATAAGAAGTTATCTATTTTAAGAAATATATATTTTTAGAAAAAAAAATAATAATTCAGAAAATTGCAAAACTTAATGCAGCTTTAAATGGTGTGTAATAAAAACATTGAATCACATGTCACATACATGTAGTGTATCAGATCACATAGCTAGAACAATTTGTATTATGAATGTAAGATACAATATGCATGTGATCAAAATATTGTATTACATGTGATATACAATATCAGATCACATACATGTAGATGAGAATGACTTGTGGTGTTATTGTTAGATTTAAAAGATGTGTGGAAAAATATTATATCACATATACTGGTAGCTAAAAATGACTCTTATTATTTTTGTTTGATGGATTATGTAATTAAGTTATAAATGAGTTTTGTTTGGTGTAAATCAAAATTAATATATAATAGATAATTAATTGTTTTTGTGAATGTTATAAAAGTAATTAATATGTTTAACTAAAAATTATGTTATCATAAAGATTGATTATTTTTCATCATTGTTTTAGATTGTCGTGATTATTTTTCATCATTGTGTTAGATTGTCGTGATTATTTTTCATCATTGTGTTAGATTGTCGTGATTATTTTTCATCATTGTGTTAGATTGTCGTGATTATTTTTCATCATTGTGTTAGATTGTCCTAATTTTCCTTTATGAATCACTGAAACATTTACCTTCCACTTTGATTCTAATCCCTATCAAGCAAACCTTAGTCTGGGGCTTTAATGGCCAAATGGTCCAAGACGCACACCCTTCAAATTACTGACCTTCTTGCAGCCTAGAACCAATGCAGAAGCACAGTTGGTAGAGTGTTTACTCTGTAAGTGGGAAGTTGTGGGTTCAAACCCAGGCCGGGTCTTATCCAAGACTTGAAAGTGGTCAGCAACTGTTCTTTCGCCAAGCACTCTACATTACGAAATGAAAGTCATGGTTCTTTTGGATGGGAACTTAAAATAAACAAGGCCCTGTGCCACAGTAGGCATGGCACGATAAAGAACCCTGCTGTGTAATACCATCAGCACAACACACAGGCAAAATTTCTGCACTTTCGCCTATTATATATTATTATTAGGAAGGAGAGTCAAAAATAGCAAATTAAACGACCTAAAATTATTTCTTAAAATTCCTGACTCTCATTCATAATACGGATTGGATACACTAAAAACATTAAAAACATTGTAAGCATTCATCTGTATCCAAAAATCGACAAGTACAAGAATTTATTGGAACAGAATTTTTTTTTCAAAATAATAGATACCAATGTCGTCTTGGGTTAAAATACTGACCAATCAAACAAGGCATATTAAAATACTGACCAATCAAACAAGGCATTTTATAATACTGACCAATCCAACAAGGCATATAAGAAGACTGACCAATCAAACAAGGCATGTTAGAATACTGACCAATCAAACAAGGCATATTAAAATACTGACCAATCAAACAAGGCATATTAAAATACTGACCAATAAAACAAGGCATATAAGAAGACTGACTAATCAAACAAGGCATGTTAGAATACTGACCAATCGAACTTTTAAATGCTGAGAGAAGATAGCAAGCATCTATTCATTTACAGGCACGGTATAATCTATTTATACTAAAAGGGTGAATTCCAATTGCATCCTCACAGAAAGTAAACTTTCACTAAATTTTTATTCTTTCTTTCTTTTTGTTTCCTTTTTTCTACTTAATCTTCTTCTTGGAAAGAGAAATAATGAAGTGCTAAAATTAGGCCAATTCTAACTGGATTCTCTACCGACTAATATACCTGGCTACCACCTATCAAGCCTAGCCCGACAGAATAGAACCATAGTTGTCATTTTTTACGTCTAATTTTACACCGAGTGAAATTTGTGATTATTTTAGATGGTAATTTAAATTGCAGAAATGTCTGATGATGTATGGTGTTTCGAATTTGCAGATTGTGCTTTAGAAACACACGTTCATTGCCGCGCCCTAATTATGTTGTCTATTACAATTAAAAACCGACAACAGGGGCAGGTCTATTTTTTTTTTTGCACAAGTGTCTGATTTTTTCTGTAGTTTTTATGCAAATGATAAGTTGGTGTGGCCAGTTTTTGGCACAAACTGACTGGGAAACATCGTAAAAGTGTGCCATGTGCAATCTCGGGTCCAAGCTTGGGTATATCTGAGGTGTGTAATTCTCCTAACATTTTACTGAAAAATATAATTACAATGATTGTTCTCCATTAATTATAATCCATAAACAGAGAAAGTGAATTCAAGTCTTTCAAGTCGCAAATGCCGGCTTCATATTTGAAAACCGTCAATACTGAAATGTATAGCGAGAAAATGTTTGTATGTACATTTGTACATTAATTCAAGTCGTTAGGCGTGACTGTTATGAACCAAAGGATATTTCACTTATATCGAGACGTCTCCAGCTTTGATTGAAGTGACAGAAAATTTGACCTTTGCAGTGCGCTTAGGCGGCAACGTGCAGGGGGCGTTCTTTAAAGTGCCACGCCTGCCGTGACACGGTACATCGGTTTAAGGTCTCATCCGAAGGACCCCGTGACTTTCATTTCTAAATGCAGAATATTTGGCGAAAGAACAGTCACTACCAATTTCACCGGTCATGGTGATTTTTTTGTTCACTTGTTACTGAAAACTCTTATCTATTTTTTCATATTTTAAAGATTTTTCATCATCAAATTCTAAAATTTTACATTTTGTTGTTGTTTTAATGTCACGGTTTTTTTTTTCAGAATATTTTTTTAAATCCTAGGTTTTTTTATCCAGACAAAGATAACAGCTTACTTATGGCACACTACTTAATTGATTGCCTTTTTCTCGTTTTTACTGAAAATATCCACGTTTATAACAATATAAATGTTAATTAAATTATTGTTTTTGCCGGGCCGCTAAAATATATAATAAAATAAATTCTAAATTCTATGTCTATATCAACTGTCGGACCAACTACGTTTTGTCGAATTTTCATCTTTAGTATCAGAGACACTTTGTGTTTTTCTGATGCATTATGTTCAGAACATTGTCAGATATGACAAAATAACAAATTTAATAAATTATTACTTCGCTGTTAAGACAAAACGGCGACATTTAAAACGTTTCCTTGAAATGTCACTGGACAAAATAATAAAATAAAATCACATCTAACCTCAATGCCTGTGTTAAGTTTATGTTATTCTGTCTGCTACACACACCTGATCATAGGGGAGCTATTCCAGTGATTACAGATTTTTGCAAAAATTCGCGTGCCATATAAAGCTCCAGGTATGACATAGTTAAAGAAATAAATTGTAGAATAAAACTTTTTGCTGATGATACTTCTTTATATATAATTGCTGAAAATCCGATGCAAGCTTCAGTAATGCTTAATTCCGATTTATCTAAAATAAATAATTGGGCAATTAATTGGTAAGTCACTTTTAATCCCAATAAAACAGAACACATGATAATATTCCGTAAAATACTGTAATCCAACCATTTCATCCAAGTTTATATATGAATAATGTTTTTATACAAGTTGAGACACAGAAACATCTCGGTGTAACATTTTCTTCAGATTTTTTCGTGGAAGCAACATATTCATACTATAAAAAAAAAATAATAAAAAATAATAAAAAAAATCAGCGATTATCAATATAAGAACTTTAAATTATAGATAAGATAGAAAATCATTAGAATTATTGTACTTAACTTTCATTAGGCCCAATTTAAAATACGCTGACATTGTTTTGGGAAATATTACTGCTGATCTTGCGAATAAAATTTAAAAAAAAATGGAAGCAGCTAGAATAGTTACTGGTGCCACCAAACTATATCTTTTTCGTCTGGTACCCAATAACCAACACGAAATGCACCCTTACAACACCAGACAACAATCACATCTGGAAACTATTCTTTGTAGAACTAATTACTATTACAATTCATTTCTCCCATCAGTTTTACGTCTTTGGAATGAAATACCAACGGAAATAAGGAACTCGTCTTTTAATGCCTTTTGTTAATATATAGAAACTAAAAAGAAAGTCCCGAATTAGTTTTACATGTGTTTAGGCTCAAGATCAGATAAAATTCTTCTTACAAAACTTAGAAGTTGAGGATAGTCCTCTAAAACAACATCTCTTTAGGAAAAATCTTGCAGAAAACCCCGTTTGTTTGTGTGGTCAGATAGAAAGTACACAACACTACCTTTTACAATGTCCACTGTATCATAATATTCGGCAAGCTACAATTAAAACTCTGCCCTACAACATAATTGTTAATTTATTGTTATATGGAGATTTTGAATTAAGTATGGAACAAAATTTTCAAATTGTATCACAAGTGCATAGTTTCATCAGCCGATCTAAACGTTTTACATTTTAATGTTTATGTCAAGACTTTGCCGTCATTTTTTCATTTTTTTCATCATTTTCTTTTCTTATTTCTTTTTCTTCTTCTTTCCTTTTTTTGTTTTTTTTTGTTTGTTCAATATCATTTATAAATTTATTGTTTAAACTTATAATCTTTATTATATCATTGGTCATTGATGATTGTAATTATAGATAGGGAGACTGTTTTACATAAGAGAATATTTCTCTTGTTTCAGAATCCCGTATTATTGTGATGTAAAATAATTGTATGTAAAATGAAGCGACAATAAAATATTGTGTAAACTAAACTAAAGCTCCAGGTTGTGTAATCACTAATCATTCCGCGTAATTATCCGGTCTTTTTTCCTTTTTGGAAACTAGTTTTGATCAGCAACTTCCATCCTGTATTTTATCAAACAATGACAACTTTACTTTCTCGTTTCCAAGGGTCCTTGGTAGGGGCCGTTGTTGGGGATTGTATCGGGGCTGTATTTGAAGGTTTGTGGGTCCCAGGGATTGCGATAGAGAAAATATTGCGTTTGGTAAAGAAAATTGAAACAGGTAATGTAATATATGTCACGAGGGTCGGTTTTGTTCAAATAAGACCACAAGACGTAGTTACTTCCAAAAGAGTCCATCATTTATTTGGAATATACAATAGATCTGAAAAAGATCGAAATAAGTCGATCTTACAATGTTTTAAAATAATTATGACATCGAGGTACAGATCCGATATATAAATCGAGGATAATTACAATAAATTGCATCCGAATATCATATTGATATAATCAACGTAAATGCTACAAATATAAATATATGTACAACTTACCAGGATTTACCACAGAGGTGCTACTTAGTGCCAAGTTCTGATGGAAGTGAAGTGAAGTGATTTAATGGACAGGGAGCGAGACTTATATAGCCAGTGCATATTATGAATATGCTCGTGCAGTAATTTACTTATACTGAGTGAGTTTATTTATATACATTGCCCGTGAAATGGCTGTTTACTGAAAGTGAATTGTTAACAAGTGAGTTGTTGTTAAAATACGTATCATGCGTGATTAATAATATTAGACAGTAGAGTGTAGATATAACCACAGCTCATTTGACCTGGTTACATATAACAGGAAGGAGAAAATGCAGGGTCAGGCCACATGAACTTGTAATTGTTTCTAAAATTTAATTTTTTTTTTTTTTAAACATACACCCCACCAAAAATAACAAGGACGGACACTCAAAATTTTCAAACCTACCCCTCCAAAACATCGTCGGTCGGACCGGGGATCGAACCCTGGAATTCCTGCACTATATACGTGAATGCTCTACCAACTGAGCTACCCAGACCGCTACATTCCTCCCCTGTTGGTCTTGGGTTGTTCATGATCCTATTTCACTCTCAGTTCTCTAATATTGCCCGTAATTGCCAGTCCACCACTTCCGAGGGCCACACTGGCCACCAAACTGTAATATTAAGCAGAAAAATGCAAAGTCTGACTGGGGTTAGATAAGTGTGTGTTCTACCAACAGAGCTACCCAGACTGCTACAGTAAGATAGATAATTAGGAATAAGAATATTTTAGTTAATATATTGACACCCAAATTAAGATTCATTCTCTTTTACTGAAGCGCTCAGTTCAGTGATTGTAAAGAAAACACATTAGTATCTGATCCCTAAGTGCATTCTTTAGACCACTTGACACCTACCTCCCTTATAATCTGACGTATCACATCAGTTAACACATTTCTGCACGATTTTCTTTTGATGCTCGGGATGTTCACAAACTTATTGAAGAACTCTTGGTAAAATTTGACAGGATGATTTTTCCAGGCTTTATCTAGGTTTGATTGGAAGCTATAAACAGAGTTTACACTTTTTGAAGTCATTTGAATATTGTAAAAGAGACCACCAAAAAATTTATCATTTTTAAAACCTTTAATGTGTATCAAAAATACACTTGGAAGTAGAAAGATTTTTCACAGTTAAGTAAAATGTGTAATATTATTTGTTTATCAAACATTACTTTGCTGAAGATGTTATTATTTAAGTAAAATGCCAATATTATAAATATCAGGAAAAAAACACATACATATCTGATAAATTTATGTCATCTCCTTGGTAGATAGAAATTCCATTTCTCAAACCTAAATTGAAATCACTATTCAAAAAGGTTTAAAATAAATGTATTTTTTTTAGCCAAATTGACATGTAATGTTATGTGTATGGCAATGTTGGGATTTCCCATACTCTAATAAGTACACATCAGAAGCTCAGTCTGTAGAGCACTCGCCTAAAGTGAAGGAGGTTCCTGGTCTGACCTTGCTTTTTTCTTCTTCCAGTTAAAATAACAAACTACAAGTAAAAGAATCATTTCTAGGGGCATAAGAAACCATTACACTGATACAGTATTCCGGGGCCTCGGTGGCCGAGTGGTCTAAAGCGCAAGCTTACGGATCACAGCGCCTCTCACCGCCTGGGTTCGAATCCCACTCGGGACAGATCCTAGTGTGAGAAAGTTTGTTAGTTTGCTTGCCGAAGGTCGATGGTTTTCTACGGGCACTTCGGTTTCCTCTACCATTCCAGAACTGACCTCGAAATAAGTGAAAGATTCTTGACCATTACTCCACTCCACCCCACTCTGTTACAGTAATCCACTCCACCCCTCTAGTACTTATTCAAGTCAACTGTTAAAATGTAGAGATTTTTATATTAAAGTTTTATTTATTTTCTAGCTGCAGGTGAAGCTAACAATGCAGAAAAAGATACAGATGCTGATAATGCTAGCAAGAAAAAAATTTGGGAATTTACTGATGACACTGCTATGGCACGGAGTGTTGCTTCATCCTTGATTGAAAATAAGGGACTAAATAGCAGAGACATGGCCAAAAGGTACTGTTTCATCATTGTACAAAGCTCAATTTATAGTCGTTATTCAGTCAGATTTTGGTGTTTTGGGTGATATCTCAAGGGGGAGAAGTTTTTCAAAATTATAAATTAGATTTGGAAACTTCAAATTACTGTTGTATAAACTGTTGTATAAGAAAGGGTGTGGTTTGGGGGTGAGGTGGGGTGGGACAGCAAAGTTATAAAGGGAGAATTTAACAGGATTTGCTGTTACTGTATATTTTTAATGTAACCAGTATAAACTGAACACTAAGATCTAGCCATGTAAACTATTTTGTTTGAATATTTTTCAACTGATAGTTTTTCTGTTGTGTGAATTTGTTCTAAAAATAAACTTGTCACACATAATAATTATTCTTCAACAGATTTTGGTCAAGCTTGACTATTTAAATGGTTTTCCATTTTCCCTATGTCAAAATAATAAATATTTTTGCTCAATGCAGTGAAATTATGATATCAACCACGAATCTTCGCTAAACTTAGAACAAATCAAGCAACCAAACCCATTAATCACATTTTTCTTAAACAGGGATCCCATGGTGTATTAGTCTTTAAAACTCAAGGCTGGGATATTCCTAGAATCCATAAATATTATAATATTCCAGAATTATTGCTATTCTGAAATAGTGTCTTTAGAATTTATAGAAATAATAAAATGCAAACTATGAAAAAGAACATCTTGTGTTTTCTTAAATGGTAGATCCAGAGGATCATTTTTTCATTTTCATATGTTACTGATCTTGAGTTCTCCCATGTGATGAATATATAAAGAAAATCTTGTGTTTTGCCATGTGACAGATAAAAAAGCATTTTATTTTCTCCCATGTGACAATCTATAAAATGAAAACGAAAATTTTGTGTTTTCCCATGTTAAAGATCAAATAACATTTTATTTTCTCCCAGGTGATAGATACATAAAGAATACCTTGTGTTCCCCCATGTACACTGTACAGATATAATTTCTTCATCTTCAACAACAATTTGATAATAAGTAAAAGAAAAGTCTGTAGTGTTGAAAATATTCAATCAATCATTATCATTTAGAGATGGCTAAATTTACACACATAAGAGTTTGTGGCACAAGTGTGGGCATAGTGTTCAAGTCACTGAAGGAGTAAAGTGTATTACTCAATACTTATTCCATAAAAGTATATTAAAATTATTATTGTTAACTATTTAGATTTGTAGATGAATATTTTGCTGAACCACACAGAGGTTATGGCGCAAGTGTAGGCGTAGTGTTCCAGTCACTGAAGGAATGCGATTGTTTAGATTTGTATGGCCCAGCATCTAGACAGTTTGATGGCAGTGGTTCCTATGGAAACGGAGGAGCAATGAGGATTAGTCCACTAGCTTTGTATGGATATAAATATAATGACCAGGAAAAGCTGAAGGTATTCGGTTTATCCGTAGTTGATATTTACATAGTAACAGTGAAATAACACCATAATGTTACTAGATTATATGAAAACATTTGTATTTAGCTTGTTGAAACAGTAAAACCTTTTTATGCCCCTTGACAACTTTGTCACCTTGCTTGTAGCCACAGCAAAACCTCTTATTAATGCTCCTTAAAGTGTTTGCCACCTTGATTTTAGCCACAGAAAAACCTCTTTATAATGCTTTTTAATATGTATGCCACCTTGATTATAGCCATAGAAAAACGTTTTTATAATGCTCCTTAATATGTTTGCCACCTTGATTATAGCCACAATAAAAACCTCTTTATAATGCTCCTTAATATGTTTGCCACCTTGATTATAGCCACAGCAAACCTTTTTATAATGCTTTTGATATGTATGCTAACTTGATTATAGCCACAACAAAACCTCTCTATAATGCTCCTTAATATGTATCCCACCTTGATTATAGACACAGCAAAATCTCTCTATAATGCCCCTTGACAACTTTGCCACCTTGCTTATATATAACCACAGAAAAGACCTCTCTATAATGCTCTACCATATGCTTGCCAACTTGCTGATGAAGACACAGCAAAACCTCTTTATAATGCCTCTTTGATATGTTTGTCAATGATTTTAGTCACAGCAAAACCTCTGTTATTAAACCTCTTGATAACTTTACCACATATAGTTTAAAATCACTGAAAACCCTTGGTAAACTTATACACCTTGATTATAGTCAAAGTAAAACTTTATTAAACTTTACTATATAGCTTGTGTCCATGGTAAACCCAGCTTATAGCCATTATAGTAAAACCACATTAATATGCTCCTTGATTAATTTGTCACCTTACCAATAGCCATAGGAAAAGTTTGTTATAAGGTTCCTTGATAACTTTGTCAACAAAACTATCACAAAAGTTTTAACAGTAAAAAGAATTGTCAGTAACTTCACCAATTTACTGCTAAAATCATAAATTGCTATAATAATACCTCCCCGATCTCTTAGGCTACTTGGCCATGGTGCCTGAATTGTCTAAAGCACATGCTTACAGATCAAATCAGCTTAGGTTAGAGAGCTAGCCAATTAAACAAATCCTGACATAATAGGATGTTATTTAGTGATGTAAGCACCTAGTCAAATGTCTTTGCCAAGCCTATATTGGCTTGTGACTAAATCCAGTGAAAACAAATCAGTTCATGTGAAACAATTTGATCTCAATCATAAATATTATAATACAAACACTCATTACTCATTTCTCTCAAGGGGCCTCAGTGGCCAAGTGGTCTAGAGTGCATGCTTAGGGATCACAGGGAGAAAAGTTTGTCAGTTTGCTTGCCAATTTTTGGTCAGGCATTCTGGTTTCTTCCACCATCCCAGAACTGACCATCTCGAATTAAGTGAAAAAATTTTGACTGGGCTTAAACATCATTACTCCACTCCATTTTCTCTCAAACAAGATATAAAAGCACATGATTTTATTTTGTGGATAGCTTCTGTTAATCTTATGGAGACATAAAATCAAAAATTTTGATTAAATTCCCAGTCAAGAATACAATGTATTTCACTTATACCAAGATGTCATCAGCTATAGGTGAAGTGGCAGAAATTTTTACCTTTGAAGTGCTTTTAGGCCAATGTGCAGAGAGAGTTCTTTAGCATGAGATGCCTGTTGTATCACAGGGCATCAATTTTTAGTTCTTGTGGTCATGGTCAGACCATATCTGGCCAGGGTTTGAACCTTGATCCCAAATTATGAAACGAGCAGTCTACCAACTGAGCTACCATAGTGATCACTTAAATAAAAAAGAAATTCTTGTTTTATTTTCAGACGATGTCCAGTGATATAACCAGGATTACGCACTCTCATCCTCAGGCAATACAGGGGGCAGCACTAGAAACATTCGCTGTTGATCAAGCACTTAGAATTTCTGATGAAGTTAATGTTGATCAGTTTATAGACAATCTTATAACATTGATGAAGCCCATGGAAGATGAATCATTAGCAGATCTGGAGAGAATAAACAAAAAACGAAAACTTGAAAAGGAGTAAGTTGCATTGAGACTTTATTTCTTAAAACTTATTGTTCAAGTTGTTTTGATTTTTGAGTATACTTAGAGACAATTATGTGGTATGTCTATGGACTGTAAAAGAAGTTAAGTTATACAACTGTACAGGTATATCTTTTTGTCATTTCCAATGAATAAAATTTACCTGTTGGCTTACCTATGGTCTGTTTAAAGAAACTTGATTGAGAAATAGAAGACAAAAAAAAATTGCACATGATTCTACATACAGCTAATAAATTAAACAAAAAATCATTTCTGAATGGTGTGGAATGTTAAGCCTCAGTCTAGGGTGTTTAAGCTCAACTGGCTAAAGCCAGCTGAGCTTATGGCATGGTTTTGCGTGCGTCCGTGTGTCCGTGCGTGCATGCATAAACTTTGGTCTTCGCCTCTGAAACCATTGGGCCAATTGGAATGAAATTTTGTTTCGAAGGTCCCTACGTCGACCTGACTAAAGTTTGTACCAGACAACCCCACCTGACATCCAAGATGGCTGCTGTTCCTATAGATAGAAAATAAACAAAAGTGCAATCAAGGCAGTCAGTTCAGAGATGCTTAAGGAAGCTGGAGTGCCCAGAACAAAAAATGACAAATTGTCAAAAAAACAAAACAAAACAAAACCAAAAAAAAAAAAACAAAAAAAAAAAAAAAACCAAAAAAACATACAAACATGTCTCACACTTAGATATGCCTCAAGGAAGTTCAAATCAAGACAGTTAGAAGCACTGTGCAAGAACTAATTCATAGTCATAAAAGCTCCTTTTGAAATTGGAAACTTTAGAACAAAAATTAAAAAAAAAATAGCTTACCTTCTATATAACAGCACTATAAAATTGGTCCACTTTTTGTTACTTCATTCAACTAGAAGTTAATTTATATAAAATGATGAAGTAATTTTTAATTTTTTCAAGTTTTATGTCCAAATAATTTCTGATTTGTTTGTTTTAATATGTTTGCAAAATAGGTAAATACCTATATCAATCTCACATTATATATGTCCACCTTTTTTTGCTAGGAAATGAGTCTAAAAGGTTTTGATGCAAATGAAATTTTTATTTGATATAACTTTTTATAGTAAATATATATATAATTTTGTTTTAGTTCTTCAGAGACTGAGGTACAAAAAAATCCTTATTGTGACAAACTAGAGAAAATAAAGAGATTTGTCAAACAAGAAGAACTACCAACAGCTTTGTTAATAAATAAGGAATTAGGTATGTCTCAATTATGTAAATCAAAATATAAAAAGGGGATCGGAAAAGTTCATTTGATTTGATTTAATGGGGTTTTACATCCCTGTCAGAAATATTTCACTTATATCGAGACATCACCAGCTACAAGTGAAGTGGCAAAAATTTTAACTTTCCAGTGCACTTAGGGCAATATGCAGGGAGGGTTCTGTAACATGCTATGCTTGTCATGACATTGTTTTTTCAGGTCTCCTCCAAAGGACCCTGTGACTTACATTTCTAAATGCCAAGTGCTTGTTGAAAACACAGTCACTACCAATTTTCAAGTCTTGGTCGGACTGGCCAAGGTTCAAACCCTAACCTCCCACATACAAAGTGAGCACTGGATCTGAAAAGTGAGCTTGGAAGAACATCACAAAGAATAAAAACCAAAATACGTTATGAACTATAGTTTAATTGGAGATGTTCATCTTCTCAGTTGTGACAATGTCATCAATATGGTACATGTACTAAGTAACATGCATTATAAATATAAGGTAGGGATTAAGTATCATTAAGTATCAGTATTTTTGTGGGTAAGTCATGAATAATTTAAAAAAAACAACAACTTTAAATCACCCAATCCCCAAATGGCAATCCTTTCACAAAACACAAATCCAAAAATTTTTTCACAACAAATTTGTTTAAAATGGTCATTTAAAACAAGAAATTTTTAGCTTCTAAAAGTACTTTATTTAACATTTTCCCTTATTTTTTGTATCATATACATGTATGTAAAAACTAAAAAAGTCTTTTCACAAAATTCTTTTTATATTGGGCATTTATTGCTTGATTAATTGATTGATCAATTGATTGATCATTGATTGATTGACTGAATGTATGTTTTACGTCACATCAGCAATTTGTTAGTTATTCATAACATGATAGTTATTATTTCAAGGAATAATATTAATCCAAATTCATGTTTATTTACATGTATTAGTTGTTAGTTAATTAATTTGTTTGTTAATTAATTTATTTAGGTACAGATATTGATGCCCTGTCTTCTGTCCCTGCAGCTGTTTATGCATTTTTAAGATCAACAAAATCAATAGAAAGTTTGGAGGTATGATGTATTTTTATATCCCTATCTGATAGGCAGAGGTACATGTATATAGTTGTGGTCATGGTCGTTTTGTTCATCATTCTTTTCATCCATCTGACCTTCTTTTGACTGAGGCGGCCTTGGTGGCCAAATGATATCGCCTCTCACCACCTTGGTTTGAATCCCGCTGAGGACAGATGCTAGTGTGAAAAAGTTTGTCAGTTTGTGGTTTTCTCTGGGGACTCCAGTTTTCCCCTTCGATCCCAGAACTATCTGCCTCGAAATTAGTGAAAGAATCTTTACTGGTGCGTAAAACACCATTTCTCCTCTCCTCTCCTTCTTTGGACCCTTCTTGCCAACCCATAATTTGGTATTTTCTGCTCTTCCAAAGTTATTGAATTGATTGACTTCAAATTATATTGACATATTCATGGGAATTTGTTGACGTGCATGTGTATTTTTTGTTGCTGAAAGTTAAGATTTTCCTGGAGTTATTTTCATTTTATACTTAAACTGAACTTTGAGATTGTACAAATGTTTATCCTCTGCTTTCAAAAGCTGTTGAAGAGATTGACTGCTTACTATGTGGACCAAATAGTGGAAAAGTGGTTTGTTGTTTAACATCTGATCAACAATTTTTCAGCTATTTAAGGCAAGAGCAAGGTTATTAATCTCTAAGGGTTAATCTAAGAACAAATATGCCACAGACAAGAATACCATTACCCCAGTCACATCTTCGGACTGAGTGAACCAGTTGTTACTATGTCCCCATAATACTGAGTGGGACAAGGAAGCAGTATCTCTAATTTCAAAGTCTTATGTTTGTCCTGGCTAGGATTTGAACCCTAAACTTCCCTCTCTTAAGATGGACACTCTACCACTTATTTTCTTAAGGTTGAGGCTCAAACAGTAAGTCACTGAGGCAGTAGATAATGGTAGCACATAGATGCTCATGAGTACTTTTTGTTTCAGAATAATAGCTATTATTATTATAAGAGTTATTTCCCTTTAACACTAAAAAACCTGTACTATGAGATTGATTTCAAACTATGTGGACCTGTTATTTAGAAAGTGTAGGTGAGCATTTATAGTTTTTATTGCTGAAAGTGAGACTTTCCAAGAGCTAAAGTTTTCTGTTCTTTCATACTGAAATTGTGCTATTCTGAAAAAAATTATCTACAGCTCTAGCTGTTGACCTCAAACTCAAAGCACCTGTTCATATTAATATGTATGCCATCAGCGTTAGATATATACTCAGTTTGTCTTATACTTGCCCTTTTTCTTACCCGTATACTTTATTAACTTCAATATACAGTTAAAATCTTGGATATTGCAGCTATAACAAGCAGTGATGGATCAAGATTAATTTACTTATCAGTATATTAAAACACTACTGCTTTGTGACATGGTAAAATGATAAAGAAACAGTAAAAATTTGAAAAAATCAAAAAAAATCTTAGCTTTGGGGTAAAAAACAAATTCATCTCATGCTTACCTTTTTATAAACTTATTTGTTACATCAAACTCAAGCATACAATTAAAACCATGTTTAATGTTGTAACAGGTGTTTGCAAGTTTTGAGTTAAACTCATTTCACATACGTAAAAACATTTATATGTTAAAGCTGCATTAAGTTTTTCAATTTTCTGATTTTTTTTTTGATTTTCTAAAAATATATTTTTTTAAAAATAGATATCCTCTAACAACGATCCATGAGATTCATTTTCTAAAATTTCATTTCTTTTAGCTGTAAATAAACAGAATCCTTTGACCGGTTGGTCAATGTTTAACGATGGTAATAATGAGCTTGGAGCATGCGCACTGATGTACGGAAAAACCCATGAATCAAAGGTGAAACATGCAAATTGCATGAATTGTCCTTAATTAATATCCAGATGTATTTGAAATGGTGTTATGTATCCTTTACTAAGTCACAAATGACAAATTCAATGAAGGTCTGAAGAACATCATTAATTAGATTAGCACCGTTTTAATTTTTTCTTTGGAAAACTTAATGCAGCTTTAAGATGTGGAGTGGAGTAATAAAAATTTTGGTGTCCACATGAAAATTTTTTCACTGATGTCAAGGTATTCAGTTCTAGGATGGTTGAGGAAACTAGAGTGCCTACAGAAAACCAATTATTTTGCAAGAGAAATAAGACACTAGGAACAGCTTGAGATTTGAACCTTGACAAGGTCCATGGCAGTGAGAAGTACTTTGATCCTAATGCAACACCTGTTTTCTAAGATTTCAGCAGGTACATATGCTGGTGGAGTAAACTACCAGAGGGTATCCAAAACTCAGAAGGCAGTTCTTTGTGCTGTCAGAAAATATTACATTTAGCAAAATTTTCAGCTGTCTTAATTTTTGAAATTTATTGAAACTAATGTTTTTTTCCCTCATG
This sequence comes from Tegillarca granosa, assembly GCA_029721355.1. Lineage (NCBI taxonomy): Eukaryota > Metazoa > Mollusca > Bivalvia > Arcoida > Arcidae > Tegillarca > Tegillarca granosa. The sequence goes on from CM056605.1 coordinate 35,722,537, forward strand.
CAAAACATTCCTTAGCTGGATTCGGAATAATATAATTTTGGAACTTTAGATTCATCAATTTTCAACTGTTTGGCTAATGTTTTTTATCTATCAAACTTTTCAGCCCCTAGTTTCACTGATGAGGAATTTCCCGCAATGTGCATATCTGGCACATCTAAATTTAACAGGTATTTGTGTTATATATTACACAAATTCTAAAGTAAAGATTTATTAAATTAATATTTTGAACATTTTAAAAAACTATGTTCATTATGTCTTGATTTTAAAATTGTCATTTGACATTAAATCCATTATTCAATTTCAGGACAAAAATCCATTTGAAAGAACAATAATATATTCCATCTCACTAGGTGGTGACACCGATACCATAGCAACAATGGCTGGAGCTATAGCCGGAGCTTGTTATGGTATAGAATCAATTCCAAAATCATGGCTGAAATGCTGTGAAGGAGTAGAAGATGCTCTTAGATTTGCTGAAGCATTATACAAACTTTCTCAGGAAAAAGAAGATGGATAATTATATGGATGTACAGTTGTTAAATGTCGAGTATAATAATTGGTTATCCCGTTGGTTCATCCCTCACATTATAGCTACAATTGTTGCGAATCTCTCACTATTGTGGCATAAAACTTATCCATGTTCAGATAATGTTTCTGTACTGTTGGTAGGGGCCTTAGTCACTGAGTGGTCTACATCTTCATGTAGATTTAATGGCTTATAACAGTAAGTTAAGTAAATCTTCCCTATATGACTTCAGTTTCACAATCACTCCTATCACTCAGATTTTCCTTAACTTAAATCTTGCAAATTTTGGTGATCTCTTTTCAAATCACAATTGAAAATTTGTAATAAAACTATATACAGATGTTATAAAATTGAAGTGATCTTTAAAATGACGCCTTAAAAATCTTAACAATTAACCAAATTTTTAATATTTCAAATTTTACAAGATTTAAGTTAAGGGAAAACTTAGTGAAGGAATGATTGCGAGTATAATAATTGGTTATCCCGTTGGTTCATCCCTCACATTATAGCTACAATTGTTGCGAATCTCTCACTATTGTGGCATAAAACTTATCCATGTTCAGATAATGTTTCTGTACTGTTGGTAGGGGCCTTAGTCACTGAGTGGTCTACATCTTCATGTAGATTTAATGGCTTATAACAGTAAGTTAAGTAAATCTTCCCTATATGACTTCAGTTTCACAATCACTCCTATCACTCAGATTTTCCTTAACTTAAATCTTACAAATTTTGGTGATCTCTTTTCAAATCACAATTGAAAATTTGTAATAAAACTATATACAGATGTTATAAAATTGAAGTGATCTTTAAAATGACGCCTTAAAAATCTTAACAATTAACCAAATTTTTAATATTTCAAATTTTACAAGATTTAAGTTAAGGGAAAACTTAGTGAAGGAATGATTGCGAGTATAATAATTGGTTATCCCGTTGGTTCATCCCTCACATTATAGCTACAATTGTTGCGAATCTCTCACTATTGTGGCATAAAACTTATCCATGTTCAGATAATGTTTCTGTACTGTTGGTAGGGGCCTTAGTCACTGAGTGGTCTACATCTTCATGTAGATTTAATGGCTTATAACAGTAAGTTAAGTAAATCTTCCCTATATGACTTCAGTTTCACAATCACTCCTATCACTCAGATTTTCCTTAACTTAAATCTTACAAATTTTGGTGATCTCTTTTCAAATCACAATTGAAAATTTGTAATAAAACTATATACAGATGTTATAAAATTGAAGTGATCTTTAAAATGACGCCTTAAAAATCTTAACAATTAACCAAATTTTTAATATTTCAAATTTTACAAGATTTAAGTTAAGGGAAAACTTAGTGAAGGAATGATTGTGAAATCTGGGCGAGTGAATAAAAAGAAATTAAAAATGCTATTTGTGTGTGATGTTTCAACATAATGACCATAAGAGAACCATGCCAAATCATTTCGATTGTGAAACTGTGAGCCTTTAATGTAAGCTGTTTGAAATTGATATTGTTTATGGTATACCAGAATCAAGTAACTTCAAACAAAATTCGAAACTTTTTAATGTATACCAATCATAAGGCAGATTTTTACATTATTTACCCTTTTACCACTTTATATTTTAATTTGTCATATGAAATTGCCATTTCTTCAAACATGAGAGCTTTTGCATTCATATAGAACATAAATCACAAAAACCATGTGACTCTGTATATGAATGCATATAAAATGCAATACACAATCCGGAACTACAATATCAGAAGTAAACTTGCAAACATGGCTGCCACTTCACATTTTTTTACATTCAAGACAAGGTTAAAAAGTGCATTTATGAGATTTTACAAGAACAGGTTATTAACATACATATTACGTACTGTATTTATGAGAATGTTAGATATAAAACAACAACAACAACAACAGGTATAATAATAATAATAATAATAATAATAATAATAATACACATGTAATAATAATAAAAATAATTTGAATATCAACAAAATTAATGTGTTGTTATTTGTAGCCTCAGTTTGATTTCAAAGTTTTTGCATTCATATTGACAAACAGTATGATTGTTTATTAAAATCTACAGTTGTATCCATTATATAATTAAATGACTATATTTTTCAAGTGAGTTTATGCTTGTTCTTACCTCTGGTACTTAACAATGATGAAGGAAGAGACTCCCTTTTTCGCAGTTTATAAGGAATAATGCAACTCTAATTGTAAGACAGTTCTCTTTTCTTGGCAGTATTTGACTGAAGGAAGTAAGCAATACTTGAACTTTCAGCAAGCAAACTAACAAACTTTCTCACACTTGGATCTGCCTAAGGGGGATTCAATCCTAGGCGGTGATAGGTACTGTGTTCTGTAAGGATGAGGGTGCACTGTAGCCCACCGAGGCCCCCACATCAACATTTGATGGTATATCATAGTTTCATGCCTACCTCAACATAAGGCATCAACAGCCAGGAAGGTTTATTGTAGCACAACAACCAAGATATAAGACATCATTTTTCAAGACCTCCAGCTTCATGTGGCAAGACTTTACTTTGTAATCCTCCCTACCCTGCTGTTCAATGCCATCAGCACAGCACACAGGCTAAATTTCTGCACTTTCGCCTATAGCTGGCAACGTCTTGATATAAGTGAAATATTTTTGACTGGGATGTTAAACACCATTACTTAATCATTACAAATGTGATTTAAAGAAAAAAAGTTTGGTGGCATAATTTGACTTCTAATGATTGTTTTGTTTTGGTGACTTTAAAGTTTGAGTTAATTAAAAGAAAGACTCAAATAAGAGACTCAGGGTTTTGGCACCAGAACTGACAAACTTGCAACAAAATTAGGTTTCTGTCGAAATTGCTTGTGACAAAATGTTTAAAGCCAGAGGTAACCCTGTGAGTAATTAAAAAATATTTGTACCATAGCAAACAAGCTTATAATGACTTAGTATGTATTGCTTACAATATATGTCCTGTGTCTTTTTAAACTCTCAATGAAATGTGAAATCTGTTTTATTACAAACACCTGTTTGACTTCATTTTTATCATATTAGCTTTGTCTAAGAGTTATTTCCCTTTGACATTAAAATAAAAACCTGTACTATGATTGATTTGAAACTATGTGGACCTGTTATTGAGTAACTGTAGATGAGCATTTATAATTTGGTTCTAGAGCTGAAGTTTTTTGTTCTTTGAAACTGAAATTTTACTACTCTTTCTTAAAAAATATTTGCCACTCTAGCTGATTTATTAACTTAAGCATTAATGGAGGTGTACATCTGTGTCCATCAAATTTCATCAAAATCTGATTTAGAAGGAGATTGTGTTACAACCTTTCAATTTTAAAACTTTTACATGGTTGCCAATGGAAATATCAGAAATCAGATGAGGCTGAAAACGTGTAAAGCACAAGGGTCATGTTAATATAACTTTACTAAAACCCCTGCTGTGTTATAGGTAGAAACCAAAATATAAGCTTCTCAGAACAGAAATCTGGTTTCTGCAACAAATTCAGTAGTCTCCCCTGTTTCACCAGCAGGGGGAACTAGTAGTTTTTGCTGCCATGTTCAACCATGAAATAACAAGATAACAAAAATCAATTGAGTACATAAAACATTTACTAAACATATGTCACAAACTGTTAAATCAATTTTCATTTTATTAAAATATTTTGATGTTTTTCTTGCATCATTAATAAATCCACTTATATTTGCAAAATAGTTTATGTTTACATACAAATGTACATACATACATATGTATATATATATAAACTTTTTTCTTTAACAATCGAACTAACAAGATAACAAAAATCAATTGAGTACATAAAACATTTACTAAACATATGTCACAAACTGTTAAATCATTTTTCATTTAATTAAAATATTTTGATGTTTTTCTTGCATCATTAATCAATCCACTTATATTGCAAAATAGTTTATGTTTACATACAAATGTACATACATACATATGTATATATATATAAATTTTTTCTTTAACAATCGAACAGTAAAAAAATTAAATAAATAAATAAATAAAATAATAAATTTTAAAGAAATAAACAGCTGCGCCTGGAGCGCATGATACGCCCGTCAGATATTTAAACTTCTTTTTTAATGTCTTAAACAACTTGACATTTAGCTGAAACATATTTTTTTAAAACAAAAGTAGCAAATTTATTTTTCAATGTGTATTCACAAACCTTTTTGATTATAGGACAAATATAACACAAAAGTTTTATAAAAAAAGTTCAAATGATTTTTGAGTTACAACATGCAAAAAATGCCTAAAATTTGACAATTAAAGGTCAATAACTCTACAACAAAAAACATACAAATCTCAAAAATAAAAGGGAGCTCTCTGCCATGGATACCAATATAACAAAAAAGTTTCATTCAAATTGTTCAAAGCATTTTTGAGTTATTATACGACATGCAGAAAAATGCCTTAAATATGACAATTAAAGACCCATAACACCGCAGTGACAAAAAAAGGAATCTCACAAACGAGAGGGTGCTTTCTGTCATGGATAAAAATATAACATAAAAGAGCCATTAAAATAGTTTAAAGGAAGTTTCAGTTATTGCACAACATGCAAAAAATGCTTAAAATTTGACAATTAAAGGCCAATAACTCCGCAACGAGAAAACATACGAATCTCAAAAACGAAAGGGAGCTTTCTGCTTTAGATACAAACATTTCACAAAAGTTTCATTAAAAGTGCTCAAAGCATTCTTGAGTTAGCGTACGACATGTGGACATACGGACGGACGGACAGACTGCGCCATACCATAATACGTCCCATCATAGACGGGCATACAAAAACTATAGATGGAACACCTGATCATCTTACTAAATTCTGTATAAACGGAAATATATACTCAAAGTTTCCAAATTGAGCAAAAGTTGGTCTCATAGTTATGGACATGTGCCCTTAATATAAAGGTGTCCTTAATTCATGTATGTGTATAGTATATTTGTACAGGTATGGTCCCTCAGGTAAAATTTTTAACAATGCACACCTGTTTTCACCTGTAAAAATATCCATGACATTTATCAGTTGTATATAAAAATATAATGTAAAAAATGTGGACTCTGCATCTCTCTGTTTAAACAATATGTACAACACTGGGAAGTTAGCATAATAATAATGACACATTAATATATCATGATAATACATTGAAGGATGCAATTATTTAATAAACTGTGAAGTCCTATAAGCTTATCAACATAAAGTTCATATTGTCCCCTGAAGTACTAGCCTCCACATCCACCGCATCCCCCACAACCACCACCACAACCCCCACCACAACCCCCGCAGCCACCACAACCTCCACATCCCCCACAACCACCACACCCTCCACAACCCCCTCCATCCCCTTCATCACAGTCCACACCACCTCCTGAAGCTGCTAGGTCACTGCTAGCTTCTGTAGTAAGCTCGCCGACAAATTCGCCACTACATCCTGCACATGCATTTGCACCATATTGGTGGTAGATATAATGATTGCATGGTGTTTGAAGCATTAATCCACAGGCCATTACAAATACCATACTTTCTGATGGTACATATTCCACATTTTTACTTCCACGAGTGATTGTTGTCTTAGGCTTCAAACTCTCATTTGGTTTCCATTCTTTTGGTCTTGGAACACACATCACATGCAACAACGATACAGCGAAAGTAAGAGCTAGATTTTCCGCTATCTCATTAGAACTATGGTCTATGTGAATGGAGCCTTTTTTAAGATCAGCAAGTGCTTCATTCACTTTGAAAGTAAAATTTTTATTCTGGTAGTTCATGTTCATCTCGAATATTTTGTTTTTAATTAGGTGATGGAATTTAAAATGGAGATATCCTGTAGATCCGGGTTTACCTTTGTTATTAGCATCAGTTCCTATAAATAAATGGTGGAAAAATAATAAGTTATTCCTATAAAATACAACTACAATATAAGCAACTAACACACACACACACACAAAGCCCATAAGGTGACTTGTGAAAAAAAAAAGTTTTTATTTTTTTTAATGGTATTTTGTTTTTTTTTCAATAGTTATTTCATAGTTTTGAAATACTATTTAGTTATTTTCATAACACCTTTTTAAAAAAAATTTTCTTCTGTGAATACTAATATTTAACAAAAATACCTGTTTAATTTTGATGTGCCTTAGATGCAGATTTCGGTAATTTATTCCTAATCACATAAAGGGCTGAAAAATTTATAGATGAAAAAGATAATCCAAAAGTTTCAAAATTAATGAATCCAAAGTTCCAAAAATATATGAATCAAAATCCAGCTAAGGAATGCTTTGCATGAGGGAGCAAACCTTAGCTTAAAACAAATTTTAAAATATATAAAGCTGAAAAATTTGCTTAATAGTATTTCTTAGGATGGATACAATGTATTATGCACTGAGGGTGGCTCATTGATCAATATATGTACTTAAAAAGATTGTTTTCAATTCATCTTTGGGACCATGCATATTGCTACAGCTGCTCATATTGTTGTCAGCAAATACTATTTCTAAAAACAAAACATTTTCTAAAATACAAAATTACTTTTTTGAAAACACTTTATCATTAATTGAAATAAAAACATGTATCTGAATCTATTATGAAAATATGGAATATCATTTTTTTTTCACACGTCACATTATGAACTCCTTAGATTCTAGTGTGAGAAAGATTGTCAGCTCACTTGCTTATAATGATGATTATCTTCTGGCACTCAGGTTTTCTTTACAATTCCAGAGCTAACAGCCTCAAGGCTGTAGTTTTTTTATGTGGTTTATTTTCTACTTTTTATTTTTTTGAACTATTCTTTAGCATCAAGTGCAACTAAGCAACTAAACTTAATTAAGTATGGTTAAGCAGTTTTTCTAGGATTTCTATGCTAATATCATTTCTGCTAACTAACTGTAATGCTGTAATGACAAATTCTCTCTCTCTCTCTCTCTCTCTCTCTCTCTCTCTCTCTCTCTCTCTCTCTCTCTCTCTCTCTCACACATTGCACGACTGATTTCAAAATCTTAAAGTGTTAGTTGTCCATCGACCAGTACTCAAGATCTGATGCTCTCTCTCTCTCTCTCTCTCTCTCTCTCGTAACTAATTGATATTAAACTTGTATATTGTCTAGGACCAGTGGTTAAGATAATCTGTTTCCTCTCATTATACATGCCTACCTGCCACCCCTTTCACAACACCTGTCCATTTTCCAGTAACAATGCCCCAGTCACCCTTACTGTTCTTGATTAAAATGGCCCTTTCTCCAATTTTTGGGTTAAGAGTGATTCCGTTTTTGACCTGTAAAGAGAAAAAACAGCAATCACATTTATTTTAGATCTTAAGATAGAATATATATGATATGCTAGCTAAGTCAGTATGCCTCGTATCACTGCCCAGTCTATCATTCTAGCACCATACCTCGATATTTTGTCCTCCCAGTGCTAAATGCTAGGCGAGGAACCAACATCTAAAATTGTAGTGTTATGTATGACCCGGTCGTGTTCGAACCCATGACCTCCCACTCTGTGGTTGTCAATCTACCACTGAGTTACTAAGGAAGTCTTAGAACGTACAAGAACACAATCACATTAACAATAACATTTCATAATTAATGAATTTATAGAAGTAATTAATATGTTAAATAACAATGGTAGCTCAGCTGCTACTTTAACATCGTGTTGTGGGTTCAAACCCTCTCTCTCAACTTGGAAATTTTTAAGCCTGGCCATACTGTAGCTGAGTGCTGAGTGCCAGTCGAGAAAACAGGAAATAAATTTTATGTAATATGTACATGTTTGACCCGACCGGGTATGAACCCACAACCTCCAACTCTGGAGACAGAAGCTCTATTACTGAGCCACTGAAGCAGTTTGTTATCCAAAACATGTTACCATACGTACCTGATTTGGTAAAGGTAGAGTGTCGGATCCAATCAGATGAGCAACAACTGTCATTTTTTCTTTAAAAAATATCTGGACAACTGATGTCATCAGTGATAAGCTGTGTATGATCTTGCAAGTGAAAATTTCCTTGTTCTGGTGATTTTTAATTCTTAAAATATATATAAAAAATATAATTCATAAGGTGGCTTTTTTCTGACATCGACATAATTTTAGACGACATAATATATCTCGACATGTCGACTTATTATCTTGGCAAGTCGAGGTATTATCATGGAAAGTTGTGATACCAAAATTATGGTGGCTAATTTCTGACATCGAGATAATTTTAGTCGACATAAACATACCTCGACATGTCGACTTATTATCTTGACAAGTCAAGATAATAATCATGGAAAATTGTGATACCGAAATAAAAACTTGAGATAAGTAACACGTATGGTGGCTTATTTCTGACATCGACATAATTTTAGTCGACATAAAATTATCTCGACATGTCGACTTATTATCTTGGCAAGTCGAGATATTATCATGGAAAGTTGTGATACCAAAATGAAAAGTTGAGATTAGTAACACGACATGCCGCAATACTTATGTTGACCAGTCGTAATAATTATCTCGATATCTCAACTTATTTTTATCGCGGCAAGTCGTGTTACTTATCTCAACTTTTTATTTTAGTATCACAACTTTCCATGATATTACCACAACTTTCCATGATATTATCCAGACTTGTCAAGATATTAAGTCAACATGTCGAGATAATTTTATGTCGACTTAAATTATGTCGATGTCAGAAATAAGCCACCATAAACACGACATGCCGCGATACTTATGTTGACCAGTCGTGATAACTATCCTATGGTGGCTTATTTCTGACATCGTATGGTGGCTTATTTCTGACATCGACATAATTTTAGTCGACATAAAATTATCTCGACATGTCGACTTATTATCTTGACAAGTCAAGATATTATCATGGAAAGTTGTGATACCAAAATGACAAGTTGAGATAAGTAACACGACATGCCGCGATACTTATGTTGACCAGTCGTAATAATTATCTCGATATCTCGACTTTTTTTTATCACGGCAAGTCGTGTTACTTATCTCAACTTTTTATTTTGGTATAACAACTTTCCATGATAATATCTTGACTTGTCAAGATATTAAGTCGATATGTCGAGATATTAAGTCGACATGTTGAGATAATTTTATGTCGACTAAAATTATGTCGATGTCAGAAATAAGCCACCATAACATCGACATAATTTTAGTCGACATAAAATTATCTCAACATGTCGACTTATTATCTTGGCAAGTCAAGATATTATCTATGGTGGCTTATTTCTGACATCGACATAATTTTAGTCTACACAAAATTATCTCAACATGTCGACTTAATATCTTGACAAGTCAAGATATTATCACGGAAAGTTGTGATACCAAAATAAAAAGTTGAGATAAGTAACACGACTATTGACCGTTTTGAATACTCAACTCTCGCGTTATAGAGACTAAGTTAACAGTTACTATTTCTAGCGACATTGACCATTTTAAATACTCAACTTTTGCGTTAAAGAGACTAAGCAACCAGTTACTCTTTCGAGCGACATTGACCGTTTTAAATGACGCTACTCTTTGAAGCCAGATTTTGTTTTCTTTGATATGATATATACTGAAAAAGTACAATAAATAGATGAGGTAGTTACAAGTTCTGGAGTTGAATTAGGTAATGGTGTTTCCCGCCCCAGTCAAGATTCTTTCACTATTATCAATCGATGCGGTCAGTAACATGATGGTGGAGAAGAAGAAAACCACGGACCTTCGGCAAACGAACTATCAAATATTTTCAAACAACTTTTTGCTTGAGTGGGATTTAACTTAGGCGAGGAGAGACAATGTGATCCGTAACCGTGCTTCAGACCATTCGACCCCAAAGCCCCTGTAATTCCTTTTTGTTTTATGCAAAAGTCACTTCGAAATATAGAAAAAAAAAAGTTGCAAAACAGTAAAAACTGAAACTAAATTTAACCACAAAAAAAAAAAAAAAAAAAAAAAAAAAAAAAAAAAAAAAAATAGAAAAACCCCACCTCAATAAAACAGTAAGTCGATCGGAATGACAGAAAAACAAATTCTCACGACACGTTAGGTCGATTAAAACGATAGCGACTGAGTAAAATCCTGAAGACATGATAAGCTGAACAGATTGGCAGCAATTTAAAATAATCCTAATGACTCGATAATCCGATCAGGATGACAGCAATTTAATAATCCTGATGACTCTATAATCCGATCAGAATGACAGCAATTCAATATCATCCTGAAGACACGATAAGCTGCACATAATGACAGCCATTCAATATCATCCTGAAGACACAATAAGCTGAACAGAATGACAGCAATTCAATGTAATCCTGAAGACACGATAAGCTGAACAGAATGACAGCAATTCAATATCATCCTTAAGACGCGATAAGCTGAACAGAATGACAGCAATTCAATATTATCCTGAAGACGCGATAAGCTGAACAGAATGACAGCAATTCAATGTTATCCTGAAGACGCGATAAGCTGAACAGAATGACAGCAATTCAATATCATCCTGAAAACGAGATAAGCTGAACAGAATGACAGCAATTCAATATTATCCTGAAGACGCGATAAGCTGAACAGAATGACAGCCATTCAATATCATCCTGAAGACGCGATAAGCTGAACATAATGACAGCCATTCAATATCATCCTGAAGACGCGATAAGCTGAAAATAATGACAGCGATTCAATATTATCCTGAAGACGCGATAAGCTGAACAGAATGACAGCAATTCAATGTTATCCTGAAGACGCGATAAGCTGAACAGAATGACAGCAATTCAATATCATCCAATTTGATATAAGCCTCCAGATACGGCTCTGTTTGCCTTTCGTGTCTTCAGGATAATACTGAGTTGCTGAAATTTTGTTCAACGTATCGTGTCTTAACGAATATAGTTATATGCAGTGCTCTTAAATGATCCTGAATGAGCGGATTTATGAGCCTCCGGACCCCGAATATTTTGTTCAAAAAACGGATTGTCGCTGGAATTCACAATTTTTTTTAAATTTACAAATCTGCAACAAATCTTTTTTCTGTGGGCATATTTTTTCGCGATTTTTAAACAATCGCATTTCGTCTTATTTAAGAGCCCTCCTCCATTTTCCCCATCCAAAATTGATGGGGATGATTTTTAAAAACAGAACCACTTAAGTAAACACATACCTGTGAGTTGCAATGCTGCATGTATTTGGTGCTCCCGGTGGTAACACGGGAAGCTGCACTGGACCCCAAAATTCCTCCGTTTCAGCTGGTATAGTCTTTGTTTCAAACGCTCCTTTGACTATATAGAAAAGGCACTTAGAACGTTCCGGGGCAGAAATCTCTCCTTTAATTTTTACGTTTTCTGATAAATCTATTGTCGTTTTAGTCTTTTTTACATCAACAAATTTCTTTCCAACAGAAGTCAATTCGTATTTTCCAATCGTTTTTTCCACATTTAAACAATGACACCAAAACGGAAATCTCCGTCTAGCCTTCTGAATCAATTCAAAGCGTATTCCGTTAGTTGTAGCTGTATCGTAAAGGAGTGTTTTGTCGCAAGACCAAACTAAATCCTGCCCAGTAAGACTATAAAATAGTTTATCTTTCATAAAACGACCCACTGGGTAAAGACGCAATTCAAATGGAATACCTCCACGAGCCGATTCTCTTTTTAGGGACGTAGCATCAATGTGTGTGATCTTAAAATTACTTTTATGTGATGAAAACTTAAAAATTTCAGACTTATGGAGTTTATGTAATTTACCATTTGGCGGGTTTCCTCTGAACATCGCGCCATACAAACTAAAATTTTCTTTAAACGTAGCACGCCATATTCCCCTTGTTTCCAGGTCGGCTTTATTTAACTTGGATCCCGTACTTCTGTCATTTGTCGAATCGTCATGGTTATATAACTGTCCAAGAATAATTTCTGTATCTTGTTTATAAATTCCAGGAAATAATTGATGAGAATGCCATATAAGGTCCATATCATAGCACGGCACAAGAAAAGTACCCGGATTTTTCTGTTTGAGATATAACATTTTCTTGTATCTGATTACAGCTTCTTCTAGAAATTTTTTATCTTGATAGTGAGGCAAACTGACTTGGTAGTAAAAAAGTTCCTGTCGTTTGGCTGCTGCTAACAGATCGTATGACAAATATGATTGGTAACTTTGATCCGAGCAATTTTGTACTGAATTTACATCAATGTCAAACATCTCACTACTGTACATGGAAGCCCATATTTCTTTTGATCTTTTCAACCTTTCTTCACGTTCGGATCCAACCATTAATTTATGATGGATAGTCTTTCCAAAGCGCTGTGTACAATCATAATCATATGCTCGCGGACACAACATATGACAATGCCAAATCCATTCAATGTCTATTGGAGCTGCCAAATACCCAGTGTCATAACCGGCGGCTAGAGGCATCCATAGGTTTTCATATCGTCTTATGGCATTTTTGATGACATTTTCATTTTGAAGATAGGCCAAGGAATTCACTTGTTTCAGAAATTGTAGCTGGTTTAAAGCTGCGCTTACAAGGTCAACCCCAAATGAAATGGAAGCGGGGTTGAAGTTATTCATATTGGCGCTGAAATATAAAGAATGATTTTTGAAAAATGACCTTCAGAGAACATGTTACAAACATTGAATTATCAAAAATATCAACCAAAACCCTCATATATATATATATATATATATATATATATATATATATATATATATATATATATATATATATAACATTACTTAAAATATCGGTATTTATCGAAACGAAAGGCAGTTGTCAGGATTTCAGGAGAGGCAACTAAAAATTGAATTTTCTCTTTCTAAAGTTGAGCATTTTGCTGATACCGAGGAGGTCAATTTTATGATGATGGAGAAACCCGGAGTATCAGGATAAAACTTTCTCACGTAGATTACTTTCCGAATCGGACTCGAACATAGACTGCGATGGGCACTGTGATTCGTAAGCGCGTGCTTTCGACCACACGTTACCTTAGGTCCGTCTGTCAAAATAATTTTTTTCATATCGCCTAAAAAGACCATCGACACTGTTTAAAATTTTAATACGTATTAATCTAGTTATTTTTGTTTATTTTGTCATTAAATTTTAAAAGCTAATCCCTTAATCTACTAATTTTAAGATCAAATATTAACGGACAATAAAGAATTATTCTACGTGTGACAGAAAAACGAGGGTTGAGTAATGGTGTTTTACGTCCCAGTCAAGATTCTTCCATTGTAAGTTTTTGGATGGTGGATAATTGGGAGTCCCTGGATAAAACTTCTTATCTTTAAGCGAATAGACAAACTCTCTCACCGTGACCGGTATCTGTCCGAGCAAGATTCGAACATAGCGGCGATGAAAGGGCGCTGTGATTCGAAAATACGCGCTTTAGACCATTTGGTCACCGAGACCAAGACGCCTAACAGAAAACGAAAAATGCAGAGTCGGAATCTCCAGCACTCTTCAACTGAGCTAAATAAGGCTGGGTAACTCAAAGCTATTTTACAAGTATTTAAAGCTTTTATAACAGAATGTATTATTGCATTTGGTTGTTACCGATATGTGTATGTTCCATGGTACTAGATAAGATAAGCAATTAACCATTTCATTGTGTCTCGTAAGTCATATATACTAAATATTACAATGACTCTTAAAGGATTTCTAAATTTATCATATCAATTTACACATATGAGTTATTTGAAATTATATTAATCACATCCCTAAAATGAAATGGGAAACGATGATTTAAGAGCCGGTTTCTTCATTTTTTCTGCTTTCGTTTCCTCAACTTCTTCTACTTCATTCCTTGTCGATAGCGTTTCTCCGAGACAGATCGACGGATATTTTGGAAATTCACTGACGTGAACAAGAAGCAAGAAGCAAGATATAGTTCTGCCTTTTGGTATTCTTTTTGGACCGGGGTCAATTTTGGGCCCAACTGGACCCTAATCATTCATAGTACATAGACTCTCAATATAATGGTTTACTTCAATATATATATATACATACATATATTGTTTAATGTATTTCATACAAAAGACTGTTTATTTTCTTGACAAAAATAACCGTTGTACATGGTACAAAAATAAGAAAATGTCAGAAACAAATGACAACTTGTAATGCATAAACGAATGTTTTTACCTTGAACTAGATTTTTACTTACCAAAAATTAAAATATATTTCTTTAATAAAAGATCTACATCCTACTCTAAACAGCAAGTTTTTTATATATGAAAACCAAACGGCAGCAGTTCTTGTATACCGTATCTATACAAACACTAATTTACATGTGTCTATTGATCCGTGTATCCATGTAAACAACGCCATGTTGGTTATTTAGATACTGAAAGTATACACACAAGTGTGCTATATTTTGACCCGATTAGCAGTTATATAAATTAATATATGTATAACTATTGATCGCAATTAGATATTGAATACCAAAGGCTATATTTATATATAGAAGATTCGCGATCGCATACATTATGCAAAACGATATGTACAAGAAGGCATAGATCATTATATGCATATTATTTCAATTAAACGATTGTTTTTGATGGAAATCCATACGAAATCCACAAACCACAGTATATTCTCGGGACGCGCTTTCCGAGTTTTTGAAGTATTAGTTTTAAAACCTTAAGCGTCTCATGTCTATGGGTTCGAACCCGGTTGACTGCAAAAGAGAAGAGGTTTTTTCCTTGTCCTTAGGTCTTTATTGGTTGGCTTGGTAGCAAGATAATGAACCAAATTGTCTTGGGTGTTAAACTGCGATATTGCACGCGAGAGTGTACACAATAGTGCAAAGCAGACCAGGAATATTCGCACAAAATTCGCACACCACACACACTCAGATGAATGCAAACAAGAGGTTTCTTATCCTATTCCAGATATTGTGTCCTCGCCTGGTTTTCGGCACTAAAAGGCCAAAATATCGACTAGTTTCCCTGTTGCCAGAAGGTGCTAGGGAAGGCGGCATGCTTGTGTATGACATACTGACTCGATGAGCTAGCACGTTAACAAGATAATCACCCTGAATGCAAGCTAGTACATGGACAAGGCAGACTGTAATACATGTCCGTATACACAGACTTGGTGGCTTGATAAATGCTTTGAGATTTAAAAACTTGCTATTGTCGCAAATAGCTTAAAATGCTTATGGGACATGAAAAACGTTACTACCAATACATTTAAGTCTATCAATATACAAATAATATAAAATGAGCCGACCAAAGCCAATAAAGGAATGAATTCAACTCTGCGGGTTATGGTACACATCATTTTTTATCTCGTAATTCGTTAGGTATAAATTTAAGTCGATTAATGGTATTTTACACCCCAGGAACCGTTTTCACATTAAACAAAGTGTTCAGTTCGTGGATAATGGAGGAAACCGGAGTACCAAGAGAAAACCACTGACTCCGTCAAGTGAACTCAAAATCGTTCTCGTTGTATGATTTGTCGGAGATTGAATCGAACTTAGGTTGAGTTTAGTGGTGCTGTGATCCGCAAGCGCTTGCTTTTGACCACTTGGCCACTGACGATACTACACACGAAGTGCATACCAGTTTACACGTATAGCCACACATAATGTTCATTGTTCAATTGGATTTACAAAAATTGCCAGTTATCGATTCGGTTTAGTCTTAGGCCTATATCTGTTTTGGTCGCCTCACAATTTTGACGCATATTTTCTTTACGCATTTTAAAATAAAATAAATAAATAAATAAATAAATAAATAAATAAATAAATTATAGACTAGATCTTGTTGTTCCGAATGAAATGTACTTGCCTGGCATGGCATTGACCAACATTTTACTCAAACATATTACATGTACATGTATCTAGAATACTTGCAATTTCAACACATTTATTGTGAACAGGACAAAATAACCGATCAGTAATATTTATTGTACAAAATATAAGAAATTTCCCCGTCAAGTCTACATTCGGCATACCATTATCTAAATATTTTCTGTTTTAAATTATTATTATTATCTAGTGTTATTTCATTAATTTTAATCATTAAAAACGTTAAAATGTTTTTAATTTAATTTATCGTTCAGTTTTGCTAATAAACTGATTGCACACACGGTTCTTTGGTGTAATTTGATGGAGGATAGCGAAAAAATGTATGATGATATGTGTATATGCACACCAGAATTACTTATTAAAATGTTCATATCATATTATGGAATTGATCGCTTTCATCAATATCAAATCATGCAATAAATCAAAATACTAATCCTTCAGGAAGAATGCTGTGTGTCAAATAATAGAATTTCAAAACCGGAACAGAGTTGAGACAAGTTCCGGAATTCGTAAAGAGTAAAAATACACACTAAAATGTGTTTTTTAACATTAAAAAATAATTGTTTTTATAATATATAAAAAACTAGTCTTTGAAAAGGTTTACAAACTTTAGTACACAAAAAAGTTTAACGTGTAATTTTGATGGTTAGAAATGGTTTTTAATAGCAATTTGAAAAGTAAGGGGTAGGGGACATAATTATTTCTCTATCTCGGAAACAAGAAAACAAGTATACAATTTTTAAATTTCATTTTATAGATTATGCAACAAACTTCCTTTGTGTAGTTTTGACGGAAACGTATCTTACAGATTTCATGAAATTTGAAATTTTGTGGTAAACTGTCAACAAAAATGAAGACACGTTTTGCACACTCTGGTATAATAACTTTTGCTTTTTTATTTAAATTTTATGTATTTCACTTCATAGCACGTCTTTAATTGAAATATTGATTCAAACCATAAAATAAAATCTGTTTTCATTACACCTGGTCATTACTGAATTGAAAAAGAAACATGAAATTAACATGCAGGGATATTTAGAAATTAGCATTAGATTGTTAAAAAGTGGGGTAGGTTAAACACACCCCACTTAAAAAAAAAAAAAAAAAAAAAAAAAAAAAAAAAAAAAAAAACAACCACACATATGTATTTTTATATTTTATCCAACAAAGCACATTCTTAGAAATGCCGTGTGGAAATTTTCAAAATCCTAATTCGGGGATTTTTTTGCCTCAGGTGCCGGTGTAACGAAGAATTATGACCCGGGTTGAAAATTGACCCGGGGGTTCATTTTTCAACGTTGAATAATGAGACCGAAGATGTTGAATTTAGACCCTAGTCCGTTGAAAATTGAACCGCGTCGTTGATTTTTGATCGGAAAACCGGTTCAAAATTCAACAACATAAAAGTAAATATCAATGAATTTAGATCATAAACCATGATTTTTTCAATAAAAAAATTCAGTCAATTCCTCTATTTTTCTTTATAATCCTAAAATTCAATGATTTAATCGGACAAAATAATTTTAGAATATTATATTGCTATGTGGCAAGTCCATTTAACTTTTTTAAGTCGAATGAATTAAATGTCGTGATGTTGTCTAGTCGAATAATTTTGACCCCTGTCATTAATAATGCTGTCAGATATATATTTTCGAGAATGTCTACTATTTTACCAGTTAAATTCATGTATGTTGGACTCGTACATCGACTTTTTATTTATACTGACAAGTTGATTTCAATTAGGGGACAATCATTTGACTCAGAGGAAGGGAGGGGTATTCGAAGCGGCTTTCTGCTTATATAAAAGAAAAAAAATCAGTTACAAAGAACCATGAATTCATTTGATGAGCAAAAATTACGCTGCAAATCCTAATAGACGTGCCATGTGCGGGTCCAAAAATCCCATAAATTTTATTTTATTGATAAAGAATCATTATTAAAACGCAAAAATCAAAACCAATAAATGCCGTTAAATTAAAAATACTGTCGTTGTTATTGACATCATGTAGCGTCAAACATGAAAATAAGTTAACCGTGTATTGCTGGACATTGGGTGATCTCAGACGAAATTTTACTTATTATTCTGGGAAAATTAACTTTTAAATTCAATATTTGATAAGTAGTGTCGTAACATTTTATTTGTATTTACAAACATCCAGTAAATTCAAAATTTGCAACATGACAGTAGATCTATATAGATCAGTCTCATAGAGCAAATTTCAATGAAAGAAATATAAACAAAAATAATTTGTAGTTTGGGTCAATTTTCCACGTGTTGAGGTCTTCAGCAATTAAAATAAATATCAAACCGTTGAAAAAAGACCCCGGGTATAAATTTCACGACTTTTGGTCTCAGATTTCAACGTTGAAAATTCACCCGCGGGTCAATATTCAACGTTGAAAAATGAACCCCGGGTCAATTTTCAACCCGGGTCAATATTCTTCGTTACACCAGGAACTACCTTAATTCCTGAAAAGTGTGTGTGTGTGTGTGTTTGACAATTGAATATGTTGATATGCGTTAATCAGGCGATATTTTGAATAAAATAGTAAAATCTTGTTTATATTTAGTATTAACGAATTTGTTATAATAAGCCACATTTTCTTATCAAGTCCGTTTCATAAACTATAATAATAATAATAATAATAATAATAATAATAATAATAATATATGAATATAATTGTCAGTGTGTTTTATTAACCAACCCTGTGACATAATGTAATAAACACAAATGCAATTATGGTATTAGCGGACTTTTAAAACTGATGACGATATACTGATGGGATTGTGATGCTTATCTTCATGGAAAATTTTTAACGTATTCATGGTATTATTGGATTTCCCCTATATTTTCTACATGTTTGTCATGTTCACGAGTGAATATTTCCCAATACCAAAGCTATATTAATATTATGTGCTACGTCATATCCTTATCGCTGCGCCCTGATTCACATTTGGCTTATAGAACAGGTAAAGAGCATATATACTGTATATAAACAACACACACGCGATTGCTTATAGAATGGGTTATCGGTGAAGATATATCCAAACAGGTAAGGTGAATTTTCTTATATTTTTTTTTATTTTTTAGAACTGATTGTCGAGGAAGATATATTTACAGGTAAGGCGAATTATCTGAATTTTATATTTGAATGTTTTTGATACTGGATTTCAAATTACATATCTCATGGCCACGCCCATGATTATTTTTTTTTTTTAAATATTGACCGTTGTAAATTTGTGATAATATGAAGTAATTTTTTAAAAATATAAATAATCGCGTATGCTATATATCCGCTGTTCTTTAAAACGAATATAGACTTTTAACTTAAAAGGGGACCACGATGGGCAAGTAGTGAAGGTTTTAGCCTTCTAACCCAAATCGTCTCATTGCTTTGGGTTCGACCACCGTCAACCTAAGGTGAGACAGAGAGTTCATCCATGTAGCGGTTCAGTATAATATAATGGAATAGGTGGTATTTAGTGTTAATATGTAATAATTACGGCAAGTGCACTTGTACTTTAAAAGTCACTGTAAGAGTGCAACAGTACAATGCGAATAAACACATTTGTAGAAACTTACACACTATGTGTACTTTTGTTAAAATTATCAGAAAAAAAGTCTCTGAAAAAACTGAAAAATTACTGATCTGAAGTAAAAAAGCATCCAACTAACCAAGCCAAAAAGGAAACATTAAGCAGTTTAGTTCTAAAGTGTTCAAATTATATATTCAAGGTTTTATATATAAATATGTATATAATATATACACACACTTTACTTAACCTGACATTCCACAGTTGAATGGTTGCAGACGTGTAGGATATATATATATATATATATATATATATATATATATATATATATATATATATATATATATATATATATATGAAACGTATCTACGTATCTACCTGCGTAGACTTTGGGAAATAAAAAATAAACTTGATAAAACAGAATAAAAACATCTAATGGATGATAAGGGTCATAATGTTTATTGATTTTTTCCATTTAGTAAAAGCACGACAAAATAATTAGGTATATATATATATATATATATATATATATATATATATATATATATATATATATATATATATATATATATATATATATATAATCTGAATATGAAGAATGAGTCAGTGTAATTATCTCTGGAATCGATGCTCAAATTCTAAAAGGCTCTGATTAATTAATACGGCATGCAACAATCTGTCGTTGTTATTCTGTATCTCTGTTAGTTTTTGTTAATATATATCAGTATGAATGAGCAAACAGTACAGGAGTAAGTAAGTGAGTTGAGTTGAGTTCAGTAATGGTGTTTAACGCCCAAGTCAAGAATATTTCACTTAAACGAAAGTGCAGAAATTTTGCCTGTGCGTTGCATTATACAGCAGGGTTCTTTCTCGTGCCACGCCTACCGTGAAACGGGACCTCGTTTGTTTTAAGTTACCATCCGAAATAACCGTGACTTTTATTTCGTAATATTGAGTGCTTGGCGACCTCCCACTTACAGAGCGAGCACTCTACCAACTGAGCTAACGCAGTGGTTAAACAGCACAGGAGTATGTTACAAATATATCACGACTGCGTACATAATATCAATTAGACTGATGAGTGATGTAATTTGTAGGATTTCTTTAGAACCATACCAAAACTACGAAGTTCTTCCACGTTGTTAACGCTTAATAATTGTAGAAGTACCTTATTGCAAAATTTTCAGCCGTCTTAATATTTGAAATTTATTTAAAACTAAGATTTGTTTCCTCATGCAAAGCATTCCTTAGCTGGATTTGGATTCATATAATTTTGAACTTTAGATTCATTAATTTTAAATGTTTGAATTATCTTTTCTATCTATCAACCTTTTTGCCCCCAGTGTCACTGATGAGGAATAAATATCCAAAATTTGCACATATGGTGCATCAAAATTAACAGGTATTTTTGTAAAATATTTTCAACATATTTGCCCTTTGTTAGTAATGTGATTTTATATACTTGAACGTGAAACTACCATATAATAGACACTAAAGTATAAAGTGAAATTTATATTCTAAAACAACTTTTAAAACGAATCCAATTTCTATATATTATTATACTTTGTAAGTTTCTTTAAACGACCAACTATGGCTAAATTTTGACTAAATAAACATATTTTGGCTATATGCAATGATGCATATGGATTTTATTTTACATGAAGAGGTGACAGGAGTTTCAGATATTATGCTTTTTTCAAAATAGGAAGAGGACTTACCTCTTTTCCTCACAACAAGAAAAAAGTGTACAATTTATTTATTTTCATATTTAATTTTATATAACTTATTTCGATTTTTTTTCGTTACAAATGTGAGAACTTTGCGTTAGTTTATTAGTGTACTAAAAGTACTATTATTGTACTTGGCTAAAACTCTTTATATACATATTCTAGACCGCAACCCTCACCTGAACAGTATTGGGTAACACCCTTTGTATGCCATTTGTATGCCATGGTCTTGTGGTAATTTTGACATAGGCACTCAATGCTATGTATGTTAAAACATAAGTCTTCTTTCAACAGTTCAATCTTTGTTAGATTTGTTTTTGAGAAATTACAATGTTTTATTATGTTTTTCCAACATACAGAATAACAATGTCTTCAAAACAATTTTTTTTGGAAAATACAGTTTTATCATTGTTATTCCTTAAAATCTATATTTTATTCATACCATCTTTACAGGTCAATGGAACCCTTTAAAGAGAGTAAAATTCATTTTGGAATTGACTTGTCAAAGACTGCATTATATCATCTCTCCTTCCTGAGGGAAGTCGATTCAGCCACACATTTACGTCAAGATGATATTTTGTTCCGCGCCCTCCAGCGTTATGAAAAGTTCTGGTTGCCTTTGGCTGCCAAATTCAACAAAGAGAAACTCACAGCACCCTTGGACATTGAATGGATGTGGCACTGTCATATGTTATGCCCAAACGCCTATGTGAGGATTGTCCTTGACCTTGTTGGCAAAGTCATAGACCATGAGTTGGTATCTCCAGGCGAGAGAAAACAGCGTCTTTTAAAATCACAATCAAAATGGAAAGAACTTTATCCACATGAGCCATTTGAAATTACTGTTTATTCTGGAGCATTTGGATTTGATCACAAAATATTTAACTCTTCACTATTATATAACCTCATACATGCGTCTAAAAGACAGGGAGTGTTTTTCTATCAAGTATCGCTTCCTCATTACAGTGACTCTAAATTCTTAGAAAATGCGGTACTGAGGTATAAAAAGTTTTTGTATTCTGAAGAAAAACAATCCAAAGATGTTTCTCGTTCCTTGCTACGATATAGATCTAGTATGGCATACCCATCAGTTACATCCGGGCATCTACAAAAAGGACACGGAAAGAATGCTGGGTAGATTATTCAACCATGACGACACAGTGAACGACAGAAGTCCAGATTCCAAACTGAGCAAGTCTGATTTAGAAACAAGAGAGCTATGGAGGAATACATTCCTATGAAACCTTTTCTATGTACGGGGCCATGTATAGAGGAGACCCACCAGCGGGGAAATTATATCATCTTAATTCCAGCGAAATATTTGCTTTTTCATCTAAAAAGCACTAGTTGTATTGAACAGCGTCAATATAGAAGGGGTTACTTGTGAGAAAGGCAAGCTAAAGCTAAAGGTATCACTTATTGAGCTGAAGGGTGACAAAAAGCTGTTACAATTAAAAAGAACTCAGCCATCTTGGAATTTTCTCGGAAAGTTACACATTTGATACGCTCCATCCAGTTGGTCTTAGGTTCGAACTCTCGAAGCACACTGGATTTTCTTTATTCGGAAACACGGAGCGTTTGGGGCAATATAAAGCTGACCCACTTAGTTACATAGATTCTTTTACAAGTGGACAGAGTGAAGCATTATGTATACGTGGTCAGGTTGGGCAATACAACATTACGATTTCTGGTAATATAAATGCGCCTCAACAAAGCAAAGCAGTTTTTCAAATGGAACCGGGTCAGTATGAAACAGCCAATGTACCAGGGGATATTGAACAAATGTGGGGACCGGTACCACTTCAGAAACTGCCACCCAATACAGAAAATACATGCAATGTTGCATCTCATAGGTAAGATTGTGGTTACATATTATTCGATTTTGGTATTAGATATTTCTATGCAGGAATTTACCTGCTGGTGATGCTTTTTGTGTGTTTGTTTCACAGCTTGTTTTACTCACGGGAACTAAATTCAACGAAACAAACAGCTATCAGATATATTGTTGACTTAGGGATTATTCACATAAAGCCCTTCAAATTTTTTTTACCGTCATCACGATTTTGATGATTTGAATGATGATGGTTGTCCTGCATTAACTTGACAATCGTAGTTCTTTGTTCTTCTCGTTCTTTTTCCCTGGTGAATGGTTATTTATTAAACTTAGTATGTTTCTACTTTGCTTTTGGAATTGTAATTTATATTTAAACATTGACCATTTGTTTGTGTTTGAATCTTTTAATAAATAAAAAGCGTACAAGGTCAGGGACTTTTATTATTACTATTATCATGTTTTTTGTCTACTTATTTCGTTTGTAATTTAGCCAAACTTTAACTTTAAAATGTTCTTGGTTTCTCTTGCGTATAGACACGTACAGATAAATGTTTAAGGGTCTGGTTAACATATTTGTGACATGTTCTGTTATCCTGACATTTTACATTTTTTAAAAATGTGGTTTTGTATTTTTAAAGATATAACACAATACCTTTTAAATTTTGATGTGCCATATGTGCACATTTTGAAAAATCATTCCTCATTCAGTCTTAAATGCAAAGTTTTTCTATTTAACATTTTGCTGTATTATGTTTAAGATATTATTATTTGTTTATCAGATCTTTGTAAACGTACTTCTTTTCCTTTTTATAGGTTATTTAATCATTATGGACAGCTTACATTCACCTGTAGAATACTTCACAGCATTCCACTCATGATGTCAGCAATACACGTGTTCTATCATGACAAAATGGCAGCAGTGGGACATATAATCGGATCGGATCAACTTCCTTTACCATCACAGGTAAATCGAAGATGATACTGTGTAATGTTTGTAGAGTTATTTTGTGTTGCAACTTCGTTCGACACACACACACAAACACACACACACACACACACACTGTGCAACATAAACAACCACCCGATTATGGACATTTTTTATTGTTAGCTTATTCCAAAGCTATCAGTATTTCTTGCTTTGTTTAAAGACTGCCAAGTCTACATCCACACTTCATTTGAACAATTTGGTTGTACTTGGTTCTTTTCAAACGCACTGATTCTTAAACACTTTTTGTAAAGCCTGCATTTTATATGAAACTGTTTAGTACAGTAAGAATACACTATAATTATAAAACAAACATACCAATGCTTGAATTAATTCTTTATTTTGTCGTGTTAAGTACTTTAATTTCAAAGCCAGATAAGCTTTAGTCTTATCAATATCCTTAATTTTTTAGATCAAAAAGGGCAAAGAAGAACTGTGTTTGAATCCTGCTGCTGGCGAACGAGCTGTTCTAATAAAAAACCATGCAGGTGATTGGGGTGTTATTATAGGCAAATGGACTGGATTTGCTAAGGGCGTAGCAGGAGTAAAAGGTAAAGCGATAAAGCAAGGTTTTTTTTAACTTTCGGTGATTTTCTGTCAAATTGAATCTGCCCTCTCCTTGATAAAGTTATTTTAATAATCAGACAAAAAGTAATACATTACATAAAATAAAATTTAAAATTATGATGAGAGTAAAGAGAAAAGGAGACTAAATTCTCTAAACTAGTTGGTCAAATGAAGCAAAATCATCATTGGATTTTCTATTACTTCCCCAGTAAGTTGTTCCTTAAACTAAACGAATTGCAAATTGTGTTTAAAAAGAACTATTGTTTTTATTCCGTATTGCACATAATTTAGTAAAAGTGAATAGCAAAAATAATGTTTTCGTTTTTTACTTTAACAGAAAAAACTTTATTCAATAAGTGAACAACAATATTTTTTTGACTGTATAAAGTTTATAAATGTAAACTACGAATGTAATAAAGCATAGATAGTTACGTTCGTTGTTTTTCCTTTAGGAACAAGAGGAAAACGCGGAGTAAAGGGACGCCCAGGCTGTCCTGGATGGTTACAGTTTACATTTTACAAGATTGGCGGTAATGTAAAGCAGACTATCAACTTGAATTATCTTGCCGGACAATTTGCCTTCAAACTCAATGATGTAACAGCTGATTTAAAAACTGGAGTTATAAATATTTCTTGTGACACACTTGAACCCGCAGAGAATATTGCTATTGTCTTTGCTGTGTCATTATTGCATGTTCTTTGTGTTCCAAGGCCTTCAGAATGGAAGCCGGGAGATACATTAAAACCGACACTCAGCAAGCAACGTGGATCGAAATCTATCCAATATGTTCCATCGGAAGATATGGCCTTAATTATGGCTTGTGGACTAATGATGTACACTCCTTCAAATCACTACATATATCATACATACGGGAGTAATGCGTGTGCTGGATGTGGTGGTGGGTTTGTTGGTGAAATGGACTCTGGATTTGCTGTAAATAGTGATAGTGGATGTGTAGTTGACACTGATGCAGGCGGTGGCGGATGTGGAGGGGGAGATGGGGGTGATGGTGGTGGATGCGGCGGTTGTGGTGGTTGTGGAGGATGTGGCGGTGGTTGTGGAGGCGGCGGCGGCTGTGGAGGTGGCGGTGGTTGTGGGGGAGGATGTGGAGGCGGCTGTGGGGGTGGATGTGGAGGCTGTGGTGGTTAATTATAATATTTTCCTTTGTTTAAAATTAATATGAAAGTCAACACCGCGTCGTTACAAATTGTATCTACCAACACGCATGAATGTAAAGGCCCATAAAAGACTGTTCACTCAGTTATTGTGTTCAACAGAAATGTTTAAAAACAAAATCTTAGATGCAGAAAAGGTACTGCTAACGAATTAATTAAGAACAGTATAAATATTGTGTTTTGTTCGTTTAATTGTCAAAAAGTAATGTCATTTATGTGACGTATTTATAAATTTAAGGACACAATTTTATTTTAAAGAAAACAAGTATATTTAACAGCTTTGTTTCCCCAGGAAATTCTTTTTTTTTTTTTTTTTTAAAAAAAAAAATAAACTCCCTAGTTTTTTTTCTGTTTTTGAATGAAAGTACTAATTAATTAAGTTATTCCAACAAAACAACTAGGACAAAGATCTCAACTAAAATGTTTTAATAATGAATAATTTTCTTTTTCTTTTTAAATTGATATCCTTATCTATATCGACATTACATATATGGATCTAGAGATTTATCATATCGAAACCTTTTGTTCCCGACAACTTTTCTTTAATGGTGAAAAGATCATGTATTAACGAATTGTTCTTACAGTATTTAACACTTAAGCAAATAAATTGTTTTTATTTTGGTTAACGTCATAAGTAAACCTTGAATTATGGTATTCTTATGAAGGTTTTGTTGATAAGTTATTACGAAATGAAACCAAAATCATAATGGAGTATTTAATCCAAATGGCATTAATTCATAATTAAACTTTTTTCAGTGATTTAGCTAATCAAGCTATAAATAATTGTAATTAATTAAATAACTGTATAATCAAATGGTTTATGTATTATCAAATGGCTTATGTATAATGTTTTCATTGTTATAATATACTCATATTATATATCTTTATGTACATTGTATAATATACAAATGTATTTAAAACTTTTTTAAAATTGGTAATTTGTCGTTTACATCGTATGGTTCAATAATGGTAATGGTAAATTTAACAATTTATTTCTT
This sequence comes from Tegillarca granosa, assembly GCA_029721355.1. Classification (NCBI taxonomy): domain Eukaryota; kingdom Metazoa; phylum Mollusca; class Bivalvia; order Arcoida; family Arcidae; genus Tegillarca; species Tegillarca granosa. The sequence goes on from CM056605.1 coordinate 35,749,685, forward strand.
CTATTCATTTTGCCTGGGAATCATTTTTATGCTTTTACCTGTTACGTAACATACTTATTTTAAGAGTAAGAGTTAAATCCCTTTAATCAATGTGTCCAACAAACATTTATGTACAATTGAATTGTACCGCTGCTGGTGGAGTAAAACTCCCTAAGGGTATCCATAACTCAGTAGACAGTACTTTGTGCTGTCAGAAATTTATCATTTAGCAGAATTTTCACTCGACTTAATTTTCTAAATTTATTAAAATTAAGGTTTGTTCCTTCATGCAAAGCATTCCTTGGCTGGATTTGGGTTCATATAATTTTCGAACTTTAGATACATTAATTTTCAACATTGTGGCTTATGTTTGTTATCTATCAAACTTTTCGGCCCCTAGTGTCATTGATGAGGAATGATTTTTTCCGAAATGTGCACATATGGCACATTTAAATTTAGCAGGTATTTGTGTTATATATTTACATCACATTTTACAGCATAATATTTTAAAAAATTAATTATGATATACATTTACTTATTAATTATCTGATGTTGTGTGGTTAATTTTTTGATAGTTTATGATATGTATCGTGGTTTGATATTGAAAAAAAATAAAATATTTTGATGTGAGCTATAAATGTAGCTATTGTTTGCCTTATGCGACAATAGATTAAATAGACCAGATGTATGAAAGATCGCATCAGTTTCGCTGAAATTATAGTGACAAAGTTACAAGTTGTTGCTCTTCCTTATAAAAAACAAGTTAGTTGGTGTCTGGAACGCATTAAATTTTTTTAATATCTCATTTTTGACAAAATATCTTTTGTATGTTGGACCAAACGCGGCTTAGTGTGGTTTCTCAGTCAAACAAAAGTATCGAGATCAATTGTTAAAAAGCAAACTACAGCTATATATCTTTCACTGGTACACTACACAATAACTCATATATTTAATGTCTCTGTCATCATGTAATTATTACGTTTTGAGTAATATAGAGAGAGATGCACCGTAAACGGAGATTTTTTTTACAGTAATGTCAATGTGCTTCGTTTGTGTTTTATATTTTACTAAGCCTGTCTGTTTGCCTTAACATTCTTTTGTTGTATGTGTGACAATGGCTTTTTGACAGAATGTGTAACTAAGCTGATTTTCATTGTACCAAGTTGTTTATGAGGAAGACTTTTTTAAGGTTTTTAGTTCATACATATTACAAAGTTTACTGTACGTTCATATATTTGCGAGTTCTAAATGTCTAATGCAGAATTTTCGTTAACAAAAGAAAAAAACGTATACAGGGCCACAGACTGAAATTAATGTATGTAATATTTTTTTTATATAACAGAAAATATCAATATAGTAAAGTAATTATAAAGATACTTTCATTTTTCTGTGATCCAACCAGGTAAATTGTATGATGAGGTTATAACGATACTCCTTCCAGTAAATAGCTATATCGAGAAAATACATTGTATTTATTTTTTATATAGCATATATATATACATACATATATATATATATATATATATATATATATATATATATATATATATATATATATATATATATATATCATCTGCGTTCTAAATACCTTTACAGTGTTACCTATGACACAAATTGTTATTCTTAGTTGTACTAACATATTGTATTCCATAAGATATTTTTGTGAATACGTTTGTTTTAAAAATGTGCTATTAAAAGACTATATTTAATTACTATTTCTTTACTTTTTTATTTGAGCATTAAACATAATTTTTAAAAAAAGGTTTGCGATATTTACATTTTTTGTTCAAATTGGTCAATTGTTTTCAATCAAAGTTGAAAGTTTATAACAAAGATACGCAAAGATGTTTTACTTTTGAGAGTAAATGGTTCTTAATTCAATTCAATTAGAATGAGATTAATTTTTGAGAACCAAGAGTTCACTCATCTTATTCTGTCAAAGGAGTTGAACACTGAGCCTTTATAATTGACTTATCATTTCCTTCCGCATGAAGGAAACTGGTAACGTGAAAGCTTCACTCGTTTAATCCTCATTTGAATAAAAATCGTTGTTGATGTTGCTGATGCATCAATAATTTTATTTCTAAATGCAGTTATATCACACGAATAAAAGGTTGAAATCAACTTGGCGGGAGATAGTACAAACCACTTGTTTTTCGATAGGTTCGGATTTTATTGGACTTATGGTGATTTACCACCAAGGAACGTTTTCAAAAAACAAATTGTTCAACTCTGGGATAATTGAGGAAATCAGAATACCTAGAGAAAACTTCCGACTCCGTCAAGTAAACGTCAAGTCAAGTGAAACTCTTTTGTCGACGGGAGTCGAACCTACAACGCTGGTATGCCTTAGGAAATGGAAGACCGCTGCAGAACCCTTTACAAGTAAAGTGGAAAAAAACGCAATAGAATTATTTATTTTTCCCATAAACAAGTTAACCTATTCAGCGACAAATGAAAAAATCACGTCTTAAAGATAGCAATAGATTTTCGATTGATCAGTAATGTTTATGAAAAAAATAAAGGAAATTTCTTATAACTGACATTTAAAACGAAATAAACTCACAAACAATACAATGGAATTGTGATACTTGATATCTTCTTTAAAAATGTTAAAGTAGTAATGAAATTTCCTTATATTTCTACATATCTGTCACAATCACGGAATATTTCTCAATACCAAAAATGTATTTACTGTGTTATATCCTAATCGCTGAGCTCTGATTCACAACAGGTAAACAACATATGAACACACAATCATTATTGCTTATAGAATGTTATACAGGGAAAATATATCTAAACAGGTAAGTGTAATTTTTAACATTTTATATTTTAAGTTTGTTGATGCTGAATTTTAGTTAAACAACTCATGGCTACGCCATATTGATTTTGTTTTAAATATATAGCGACAAGTGTGATGATATGATGTTATTTTTCAAATTCATAAATAAACGCGTATGCTGTATATCCGCCTTAAAAAGGACATTGACCCATACCCTAAAAGAGACCTCGATGACCAAGTATTGAAGGCTTAAGCTTTTATACTAAAATCATCTCATCGCTTTGGGTTTGACTCCAAGTGAGAGAGGGTTCATCCTTGCCATGGTTCGGTACAAATAAAATGGAATAAGCAGCCTGTGGTGTTTATATGCAATAATTACGGGCAAATTTACTAGCACATTAAAAGTTACTGTAAATGTGCAACATTACAATGCGGATCAGACACATTTGCAGGAACGTACCCACTATGAACATTTGTATTGAAATTATGAAAGCTAAAAATAACTGATCTAATGATCTAATTAATCTTACAAGATTCAACAAACAATTCTACAAGGAAACCCTTAGCAACTAAAAATGTTTGAAATGTTCAAAATATCTAATCCAATTTTATTCATAGATATGTATATCAATTATACTTTACATAAACGGACATTCTAGAGTTGAATGGTTGTATACTTGTATATATATATATATATATATATATATATATATATATATATATATATATATATATATATATGAGTTATGTAAGATGAAATAAATAATGGTTGTTATTTGTTATCATTGTTTTCTATTTATTGATTTATTCATATATTTATTAATGTATTTTTAATTAACTAACTAACTAAAATAAAAAAATGGTTTTGACAGTTTTTATTTATTTATTATTATTTATTTATGATTTGTTTATTTCATTTTTTATATTCTATTTTTTGAAACATATATTTCTATTTGAAATCATCAGTCTACTTCTCTTAGCTACACCCTACGTTTTTGGGGCACAAACTTCTTCTTTAGGGCTTAGCCTTCTTCTTGAGGATACCGTCTACCTTTCGGTGCAAACCTACTTTTAGGTCTAAGTCTACTTTTTCTCGACCATAACCTTCAACTAGACATTCTTGGCTAAAACTCTTTGTATACTAAGGTCTTGTGGTAATTGTGACATAAACTATTATTGTTGTACAATAACTTATGTCAACATTTCCACTAATAAAAAAATAAGATTTTTTGTGGTAGATTTGTCTTTGAGAAATTACAATGTAAGTCGAAAATATAGAATACCAGTGCCTTAAAAAAATCTAAAAATGACATTCATTCACTGAAATCTTTTTTATTCATATATTATTTACAGGTCAATGGAGAGTAAAATTCATTTTGGAGTTGAATTGTCAAAGACTGCATTTTATTATCTCTCCTTCCTAAGGGAAGTCGATTCAGCCACACATTTACGTCAAGATGATATTTTGTTCCGCGCCCTTCAGCGTTATGAAAAGTTCTGGTTGCCTTTGGCTGCCAAATTCGACAAAGAGAAACTTACAGCACCCTTGGACATCGAATGGATGTGGCACTGTCATATGATATGCCAAAACGCCTATGTGATGGATTGTCATGACCTTGTTGGCAAAGTCATAGACCATGAGTTGGTATCTCCAGGAGAAAGAAAACAACGTCTTTTAAAATCCAGACAAAAGAACTTTATCCACATGAACCATTTGAAATTACTGTCTGTTCTGGTGCTTTTAAATATAATCACAAAATATTTAAGTTTCACTATCATATGACCTTATAAATGCGTCGAAAAGACAGAGTGTGCTTTTCTAACAAGTATCGCTTCCTCATTACAGCGACTCTTATTTCTTAGAAAATGCTGTTTTAAGGTATAAAAAGTTTTTGTTTCTGACGAAAAAAAAATCAAAAGATGTTTCTTGTTCCTTGCTGTGATATAGATCTTGTTTGGCATACCCATCTGTTACATCCGGCTATTTACATAAAACATACGGAGGAAATTCTAGGCATATTATTGACGACACAGCAAACAACAGAAATCCAGATTCCAGACGGAACAAGTCTGATTTAGAAACCAGGGAGCTATGGAGGAATACATTCCATTAAACCCTTTCTTTGCACGGGGCCATGTATAGAGGAGACCCACCAGCGGGGAAATAATATCATCTTAATTCCAGCGAAATATTTGCATTTTCATCTAAAAAGGCTCTAGTTGTATTGAACAACGTCAATATTAATGGGGTTACTTGTGAGAAAGGCAAGCTAAAGCTGAAGGTATCACTTATTGAGCTGAAGGATGACAAAGTCTTGTTAAAGGAACTCAGCCATCTTGGAATTTCTCGGAAAGTTACACATTTGATACGCTACATCCAATTGGTCTAAGGTTTGAACTTACAAAACGCACCGGGTATCCTTTATTTGGAGCATTTGGGGCAATATAAAGCTGACCCGTAAGTTACATAGATTTTTTCAAAACTGGTCAGAGTGAAGCATTAGAAATACGTGGTCGTATATGGTTATATGGTCTAGGATCAAATAACATTACGATTTCTGGTCATATAAATGCGCCTTCACAAAGCATATCAGTCTTTCAAATAGAACCGGGTCAGTATGAAACAGCCAATGTTCCAGAGTATATTGAACAAATGTGGGTACCGGTACCACTTCAAAAACTGCCACCCAATACAAAAAATACATGCAATGTTGCATCATATTGGTAAAATTGTGATAATTTATTATTTGATCTTTAGTATTAGATATTTCTATGCAGCAATTTTTCTGCCGGTGATGCTTACGGTGTCTTTGTTTCACAGCTTGTTTAATAACAGGAGCTTAATTCAATGAAGCAAGCTTCTAACAAGTATAATGTTGGCATAGAAAAAAGTACCTTAGGCTTATGACGGCCCTTCGAATTTTTATAATAAAAATGATGTTGGGTATCCTGCATTAATTAGACGTCCATAGTTCCATGTTTCTTTCATTTTTTCCTTGGTAAAAGATAATGTATTTCAATGAATATGCCAGTTATAACTTGCTATTAGAATTGTGATTTAACCATTTAATTGGCAGATACGCCAAACGACGCCATTCTGATTTTTGGACGGTCTGTTGCACAATGTTTGGTGTAAAATATTTATACTTGACCGATTGATGAAAATTTGGTACCATTTAAAACTAAATAAAATTGTCAACAAATTATATTCTTCGAGGTTTTTCATACGAAATATATTTCAATTCGAATTTTTAAGTTGAAAATTACGAAGAAGTCCGATTCCTGATATAGTGAAAAATTAGAAATGCAGAAAAAGTAAGAAAAAAGTAATTCGTTCAAACTTTTAAATAAATTTCAACCCCCCCCCAAAAAAAAACCACATTTATTAAGAACAGCAGAAGATTATTTGATTATGTAAAGAAATGATAACTTTGGTAATAGATATAATATCGAATTCATTACAATGATAACAATTTAAATTCAACAATTTTAAATCTTCGGCAAATCAATCTTGCATTTAATTTTTATGTGTCATTATTACAACTTTATGTTTGAGTAGATGTAAATTTATAAGTTTTTTTGCAATCACAAATTAGAAATTTAATTTGATGCTTTTCGAAAATAATATTTTATACCAGGACGATAAAAATACAATTTTAATTATATTGTAGACCGCGATTTAAATATGTTTGAGGATTTATCATTGCCGAGTATCACAACGACAACGCGTTTGTGTCGGGTAACCAGTCCGCGCAACAAATAAGCAAATTATTAAATAATTGTAATAAAATAAAAATAACCCATGCACCAATCACATGTTCATTGTGCACATCGAATATATGTTTTATCTCCTACGTCCGTACAGTATTTCTAAAAATACAAAGAAAAATCTCTAAAATTGGCTTGAGTTTTAAAATTATAACTACATATCATAACAAAGAATACAAAGTCAAAGTTGTTAAATAAAGTTAACTGAGCATCAGTTAATCACAACCATAAAGGCAATATGTCTCAGATTCAATGATATGATTCGTTTTTGATTTCGTTCAGGTAAAACCTGTGTGGTTTCATGTGTAGTGGAAAATTATGATACAAAATAATGACAAATTATTGAAGTTATAGAATAAAAAAACCTGCACATATAATGATTAGAAATGAGAACTAATTTAATAGAAATTATTTGAATTTTTGTTAATTAAGTTTTAAAACTTTACAAAAATTATGTACATGACGTTTGCTTTTTGAAATTTACAAAAAAATGAATATTACTTTTGCAAAGATTGCGTAAAAAGGAATTAACTGATTAGGCCAACAATCATAAAAAAACAAACTTCTGCATGTTTCTCTTCCATCATTCCTTTTAACTGTTGAATTATTGAGTAAAAAAATTTGTTTACGTGAACAAGTCCATTGAAATAACAAAATATGATTGTCCTTTAATGATGTGAAAAGTTGATAATTCTGTAAAAACCGACATCTTATTTTAAGTGAAAAATGCAAAATTTAAAAAATTGACTTTGTGTAAGCTTTTATTAAATGCTAAAACAGAAATTATTTGTTACCAATGCACGTTTTCCGACTGATGATATCTAGACATTGTCAAAATATTGTAGGTTTTTATTCAAATTTCTCGTTTCTAGAATATTTTTGTTGCCATGGTAACCGATATTTAGCTGAAGAAAGTTTTGAATACTTTTTACTAACAAAGTTAAAACTAATATATGGTATCATATTGATTAAAACGTTATAACAAACAGAAAATTTGCGTCAAAATAATGGTCTATTTTCTTCTACAAATAAATTTTGTATATAAAGTTTTAAGAATTTAACCAGAAATATACGAAGTTTGATGATCTTATTTTTTGGGGAAAAAATTGAAATGATCTTTCTACAGTTTATTCGAATGATGCTTAAATTCGAATTCAAAAGCAAGGAAATTAAATTCAAGCATGCAAGAATGAAGATAATAGCGATAATCTTTAAAATCTATCAAAAATGTAAAAAATTTTACATATTTGTGTAAATGCTTTGTTTATGCTGCCATGGTAACAGATTTTTACATTTTACCTACGTTATTGTAAAGTATCTTTTATGGGGATACCAAAGGTATAGGGGTTAGTTCTTAACATTTTTCTGCCAATGTCCGAAATTTTAATCTAAAATATGGTACATTTTTGTTAAATTTGCAAAATTTCTCTGCCAATTAGAGGGTAAATCATTGACCTGTATTATTATCATTTCTTTTTTGTCTTCTTCTGATTTGTATTGTTGCCAAACTTAGACAATAAAAAGTTTTTGGTTTCTCTCGCTTAAAACAAGTACAAATATTTCTTAGAGAGTTTTGTTGACATATTTTTGACGTGTCCTGTTAACCTTTATTTGTAAGAACTTTTCCATTTTTAAAAATTACATTTTAATATTTTCTCATTTAGACTCAAGTGTGATTCTGTTAATATTTTGCTGTAGAATGTTAAAAGACTTTCTTATGATTTTTTACCGTGAAACTTTTAAATTTTGATAGACTATTTAATCATAACGGGCAGCTTACATTCACCTGTAGAATACTTCACAGCATTCCATTGATGATGTCAGCAATACACGTCTTTTACCATGACAAAATGGCGGTAGTTGGACATATAATTGAATCGGATCAACTTCCTTTACCATCACAGGTAAATCATATATGATACTGTATAATGTTTAATGTTTGTAGATGTATCTTTTTGTGATGCAAGGATTTATATATATATATATATTTATAGTGTTCTATAAACAATCATCCGCACGATATCGATATAACTTTTAATCAACAATTTAGACCTTCACATAACTTCATAACTCATCTCTCGGTTATGAAATAAGTGGACTGCAAATAAGGTTGTACTTGGGTCTTTTTCAATGGCACTATTCGTAAACAATTTTGTAAAGCCTGCATTTTAAAAGAAACTGTTAAGCAAAGTTCAAATATTCAAATATTCTTTTTATAAATGTTTATTTTGTCGTGTTAGTACTTAACTTTCAAAGCTAGGTAAGCTTTAGTTTTATCAATATCTTAAATGTTTTAGATCAAAAAGGGCAAAGAAGAACTGTGTTTGAATCCTACTGCTGGTGAACGAGCTGTTTTAATAAAAAATCATGAAGGTGATTGGGGTTTTATTATAGGGAAGTGGACAGGCTTCGTTAAGGGCGTGCAGGAATAAAAGGTAAAGCGATAAAGTTTTTAACATATGCTATTTTTCTGTCAAATTAAATCTCCTCTCTCCTCGATTAAGGTATTTAAATAATTAAACAAATAGTTATACATGACAAAAAACCAAATTTCAAAATTATAATGGAAGTAAAGAAAAAAAGGAGACTAAATTCTCTATACTGGTCTTTTGAATTTGGAATACTCAGGAAGTTGGTCAAATGAAGCAAAATTATCATTGGATTTCATACATTATGTTGTTTCTTAAAGGAAAACAAAATGATTTTTTTTAAAAAAAAAAAAAAAAAAGCTTTTGTATTTGCTTCGTATTACACATAATTTACTAAAAAAAATTCTCGAAGAAAGAATCATCTTTGGATTTCATACAGTATGTTGTTTTTTTAAAGGAAAAGAAAATGAATTTGTATTTGTTTCGTATTACACCTGATTAACTTAAATTAAAAACATCCTTAAAGAAAATTTATCTTTTTGTTTTTAAATTTACCAGAGGTAACTTAATACAGGCATTGATATTTCATTGATATTTACGTTCGTTGTTTTTTCTTTAGGAACAAGAGGAAAACGCGGAGTAAAGAGACTTCCAGGCTGCCCTGGATGGTTACAGTTTACATTTTACAAAATTGGCGGTAATGTAAAACAGACTATCAACTTGAATTATCTTGCCGGACAATTTTCCTTCAAACTCAATAATGTTACAGCTGATTTAAAAACTGAAGTTATAAATATTTCTAGTGACACACATGAACCCGCAGAGAATATTGCTATTGTCTTCGCTGTGTCACTATTGTATGTTCTGTGCGTTCCTAGACCTTCATAATGGAAACCGGGAGATACATTAAAACCGACAGTGAGCAAGCAACGGGGAGCTAAATCGATCAAATATGTTCCATCGGAAAATATGGCCTTTATTAGGGCTTGTGGGCTCATGATTTACACTCCATCAAATCACTACATATATCATACATACGGAAGTAATGCGTGTTCCGGTTGTGGTGGTGGGTTTATTGGTGAAATGGACTCTGGATTTGCTGTAAACAGTGATGGCGGATATGTAGTTGATACTGATGCGGGCGGTGGCAGTTGCGTTGGGGGAGATGGGATTGATGGCGGTGGATGCGGTGGTTGTGGTGGTTGTGGAAGATGTGGTGGTGGTTGTGTAGGTGGCGGGGGTTGTGGAGGTGGCGATGGTTGTGGAGGTGGTGGTGATTGTGGGAGAGGATGTGGAGGTGGTTGTGGGGGAGGATGTGGAGGCAGATGTGGGGGTGGATGTGGAGGTTGCGGTGGCTAATTATATTTTTTTTGTTTTTAAAGTAAGTCTGAGTCAAAGCTGTGTCTTTACAAATTGCATCTGCCATAACGCCTGAATGTAAAGGTCTATAAAGCAATTTATTCGTTACAACTGTTGCATTTCTTCATGTAAAATCCGCATGTCTCAGTATATTTAATTTTTGTATTTGCATTTATATATGTTTTAAAAATGTGGAAACTATGGTGCGAGACCATGTTAATCATTGTGTGATTAGTTGAAACAATGGCTGGCGCTATTTGAAAATATTAATAAAAATCGTTAAACCTTCATGAAATTCTCATGTTTTATGTAATTCAATGTAGTCGTTTCCATTTGACAAAACCTTTAGTTTTATTGTTCCAACAAAATTTTTAGACCAAATTCTTATGTGTAACAAGGTACTGTAATGGCATTAAAAGTAGATTATGATCATTTTTAATCAGTTATTATCATAAAATTTGCTAAATTGTCAAATCAATTGTGATAAAACATGACAATTTGATACGAGAAGAAGAAAAAATATATTGCTTCACAAGTCTTCTGATACCAGTATGTGTCTTCTCCTTTGTACAGTTGGTGACAGATTCTGCACAAAAACTGCAGAAAAATTGTTTTTTGTCCGTTTAGTTGTCAAAGTATTAGTGAGTGCCATGATAGTTGCGTATTTCTTTATTTGAAGATAGGATTTTCTTTTTAATAAATCATGCATACACGTGTGTTACAGTTATGTTTTTTTTCTGAGAGAATTGTGTTTAAGATATAAACAAAACCTTTTGTTCTCGACAATTAGTCTTTCTTTGATGGAAAAAAGATACTTATATTTACGAATTGCTTTAAATTTACAGTATTCAGCATTTAAACAAAAGTATTTAGTATCATATCTTTGTTTATCGTAATAAACTTTAATGAATTCTTTTGTTGATACATTATCATGAAACAAAATTAAAAACATTATTGAAATGTTTTATATGAATAGCATTTTTCATTATGTTTTAAGTGATTTATATTTAACAAAAGACCTGTTTGATTTTTATGTTTATTTAATAAAACTCTGAATAACTGTAAGAAATTAAGTGACTAATAGTTGTATCTTTAAATGGCTTTTGTATACTATTGTCATTGTTATGGTATACTAAAATTTATATTTTATCTGCATTGTATTAAACACAATTTTGTTTTAATGTCTTTTTAAATTTTTGTATACGTCAGGAATATGTTCAGTTAAGGTCATTTTAAGACTTTCTGCAAACGTAGTTATTTTTGCAATTTAATCGTTCTGTCTATTTTGCCACTGAGGCATTTTAATCTTTTTTAACAAAATAAATAACACTTTCAACGATATAAACATGAAGTAAATATATAATACAAATACCAGTTAAATTTTGATGTGCCAGATGTGCACATTTCGGAAATTCATTCCTCATCAGTGACACTAAGACCGAAAAGTTTGATACATAAAAAATATAAGCCAAACAGTTGGAAATAATGAATCTAAAGTTTCAAAATTATATAAATCCAAATCCAGCTAAGGAATGCTGTACATGAGGGAACAAACCTTAGTTTTAAATTAATTCCAAATTTCAGACGACAAATTTCTGACAGCACAAAGTACTGCCTACTGAGTTATGGATACCCTCGGGGAGTTTTAAATAAGAGTTAAATCCCTTTAATCAATATTCTCTACAAACATGGTGTATAATTAAACAAAATTTTCTGATGTTAAGTTGCATAAAGTAGAAAGTGTATATACATGTATATATTTCATTACCTGTGTGTATAATCAAACATATTGGTAACTAAAAATATGTGCAATATCAACCATTTACACACATGTATTATTTAACAATATAGAAAATGGTGTAGTATCAACAATTCACACATGCACAACTCATTAGGAAGTAAGCGCCACTCAAAGGAACTTGCATTCTGTATCTCATATTATTTATCCAGATAACAATTGAAACACTTAAAAATTACATTATTTTAAATGAGTGGGTTGAGTGAAAAACGTATGCATACCTACATATGGCTAAATCAACCTAAACCAACCTTATCGCAGTTTTGCTGCACATTGAAGTAGAAATACTCAAATTGAAGCTGGATGGATCGTGACAGACATCGTAGTTTTGTCTTATCGTGGCTTCTGAAGCTCGAATATGACGCAAAATATTGAGTATTCCTAAACTCTACTTTATTAAAGATAATGTCGATTATAACTGCAAACGCATTCCAGAATACAGATATTTATAATAAATATAATGCATGTAAAAAGTGAATAAAACGAAGAAAGATATTATCATCTCTGATACTAAATTCACAATTGTTTTAACTGGTTTTTTTTGGCATACACGCTAACGAAAAACAAAAATATCAGTCCATGTTCAAATCAAAATTTAAAAAAATTAACTTTGAAAACGGACCGATTCAGTTATTCATCCGAAAATCTCTCAATGAAGTGAACCCGGGTGTTCTGGAAGGGAAAACACCGCATGTCTAGTAGCTTCAACCGTTAGCGACAGTCTTCTCTCTAGATTTAACCAAGTTCTATAAATATTTTGGTTTATTTGACTAAAAAAATTAAATCAGTATGCAAATAGCACACTTTGTGTCCATTGGTTTACCGATTATTTGTCGGAAAATTATAATGCCAAACACAAAATATATTGTGTATCAAAAACTTAAACATTTTGTTGATGTAATCCTTAGTACATTTTTGTTTGCAGTTTATATGGTGTTTTACAATTAACCAGAATCCCTGTTTAGCACTAGGAATTATTATTTTAGTTTACAAAAAAAAAAAAAAAAAAAAAAAAAAAAAAAAAAAACCAAGTAAATGATTTATTTTAGACTTTCTTTTAATTTAGAATGAGTGATAGTTGTGTAAAGTGTAGAGTAATCAAAAGTTTTTATAATTGTTACTGAAAATAAAGCATAGGAAACAAGATGTTTGAGCAGTTCTTTAGAAATTTTGAGTTTTCCATAAAAATGGTGTGAAAAAATATAATGTATTTTGCAAATATCTCCAGAAATGCCAATTTGATAACATAAGTGCGAGTGAAAGGATAAAATAAGATAGCATGATAGTTTTAATTTTAATCGATTATATCAAAACTATCATATGACAGCTCATGCGAATTAAAAATATACGCTAACGACTTTTTAATTTTTTCGCTTATTTTTTCGTTTAGGTAATGGTAAATTTTTTACATCAAAATTCAACTGGTATTTGTGTTATATATTTACAGAACCTGTGTTTGTATTACCCAATCTCATAGAAATACATTTGCTTCTAATTTTGTATAAGCACGTTACAGCACATTTACAATTTTTCCACGTTGATCTTTTGGTTCATTGCTGCATTAAACATTAAACATTGAAAATACAAAACTTGGTTAAAAAGTGTTATTCAATTTCACATTTTGTCTAAATTTTGGAGTTAAATTTTATGGTTCTTTTGTTGTTTTTTACACTTGCATGTTACTAGTACACTATAGATATAATATTTGTTACCCAAAATCATGTTGATACCTAATGTACTAAAACCAACATTCCCAACAACAAAACTATGATAACAATGAATTATTTATAAAATCTTCTTCTTTCATAATTTTAAACGTGACCTCATTTTACTCCAATTTACTCTATCATTTTCTTATGATGTTGTTTTTCTCAAGTATAAGGAAATTGTCGGCCACTTAACTATCAACAATGTCGCGCGTGTAACTCCATTCTTGTAAAACCATGTCGTCTGACCCTTACAAAATGTTGCTCGGTGGAGCTCTAGCCATTCTTTGTGTAACCATGTAGTCTGATAGTCGATGAGTTGCTTCAGGTACATTCTTTGATAGTTGTTCTGTAGATCTTACAGTATTTGTCAATCATTTGTTAAATTGTTAAACATTTAGGAACTTTAAACTATATTTTTTTTTACTTTTTTTACTACTGTTTGAATTTAAGTTGCATATTGCTTTAGATTTTCAATATGACACAAAGTAGATTTCAATATAAATAGCTGGAACACCGTTTAATTCTTAAATGTTTTCTAAATAAAGATGTCAACGGTAAATTAACAAGAATCAACACGTAAAACTTTAGATATTATTTAATCCTTTTTTTAAAATCATATAAGAGAAATACTCTAGGACAAGGCTTTATTCGATATTAATTAAGAAAAATAAAACTCGTTAATTTTATTTGTAATCATTTTTATTCATTTCTCTTCATAATATTTGTTTGATTTTTTTAAAAAAGTTTTGGCATTGTTGAACATCTTAATCTATATCATAAACATTTGTAAAAACAATTCTGAACTAGAATGTATAATTGCGAGCAATTATATATCTGCGTATCAGCTCCCTAAAATAGCAGAGGAAATTCAAGGAAAGAAAGAACTCTCTGGAAATTACCAACGTTCTGATTGGTCAATCTGTTTTATCTAAAAAATCCGGGAAACTTTACTTTCACTTTTGAAATATGGACCAATCAGAATGTATGTCGCGATTCAACACGGGGTGACGATTGCCATTCGAAGTGTGAAATGGCGTTTGAAACAAGGGACGGTCTCCGTTTATATCGAGTTAAATAGTTTAGAGACATCGACGGTAGTTCCGATATGCACCATTTTGTAGTGCAATGCATGAAGGTTTCAGAGATATTCATTCTTTATTTTTATTGTCCACCAATAAATAGAAAAAAAACGACTGAACAGAGGTAGGTCAAAAATCAAGGTAGCGAAAGTTGAACACCTTGTGTTATGTTAGGGTCAAGGGGTTTTATTTATTTATTTATTTTTTTTAAAATGTCGAAACAAGCGCCTGTGCTGGAAATCCATGGTTTTAACCAGATTTCTCTGAAGTCCTTCCGAATTCAAAAAAAAAAAAAAAAAAAAAAAAAAAAAAAAAAAAAAAAACAGTGAGGCAGCGACCTCCCTATGGTAAATAAATCTTCAGAAACGAGAAGGAATGAAAAAAATAATAATAAAGATTACGAGTAACAACTGAACGCAGGCATAACTTAAACAAATCGTACATGCTCATCAATAACATAATAACTATTTATAAAAATAAAAATTTCTTCATAAATTGTCAAATCATTTTTTTTGCACTTTTAAATATGAATGCTGTAAAAGTAAATTAATTTGAAATCTTCGAAAAAAGCTGTAAGTAAGATACGTTTATGTCTAAAAGAAACGTTTTTACGTTTTTATTTTTACGAAATGAAAAAATGAACATGTATATAGCACATCAACACAATAAACAATTGCACCAAAAAGCTCATAAGGTCACAAAATACTTTTAAAAAAATTAAAAAAAAGAAATTATACATCATATTAAGAGTAACGACGGTCAAAATCAGATGTAAAGTTTAATTTTTTGTGGAAGAGAAAACTGTACATTGTCCCTGTTGTACTGTAATTTAAATTAACAAGCTTCTATTGTCAGTTTATTACCCATTTAAGAATTTACCGAGAGTCCCCTTTTTTAACGGTAGCTCAGTTGATAGGGTGCTCGTTTCGTATTTGGGAGGTCGGGGTCCGAGGGCTGGGTCTGGCAAAGGCTAAAAAACCAAAGTGACTTTTCTTTCGGCAAGCACTCAGCATTTACTAATGACAGTCATGGACCGAGTCCTTTGGAAAGGACAGCAAAAACCGATACACTGTGCCACGGCAAGCGTAGAACGCTTAAGAACCCTTCCTGCAAATTGTCCTGAACAAACTGCAAAGGTAAAAATTTTTTGCCACGTAACCTATAGCTGGTGACCTCTCGATTTCAGTTAAATATTCCTGACTGGATCGTAAACCCCATTAAATAAAATCAATGAGTTTTATTGCCGTCACCCCATATTGTTGGTAAGTATGTAGTCACTGTATCCCAACTTATACTGGATATATTTGACTTACCATAGTTCTTTGTTCCTTTCATTCTCGGAGTTGACTTGCACGTGACGGGTGTAGCTAGCTAGACAGGAGGTGCTTACGCTTCCGGAGCACCCGGCCTCACTTCCTTAATGGAAGTTTACGTGTATAACATATTTTGCCAGTTTGCAAAGTTTTTACTTTGTTTTTGGGATTGTGATATGGACAAGGACTGGTATGTTTGTTTTATTTATACTACTGGGTCGGTATCTCTGCTTATGGAAGGTGGTTTTTCCCCGAGGATACCATTAGCTCAGTCGCATTTTATCATGCAGAATAAACTAAATATTACTAGAGAGCCTGAGACGTCGCGCTCTATAAAAAGGTCTTCTGCTGGTACTACGGGCACTAGACTAGCAGTTAATGATGGTGCCCCTAGGATTATCCTTCCGGATGTCATGAAAACTTCCTATATTGCCAGTTCAGACCATCGCTACTTCTATAAAGATTCACAACAAAATTTAAAACAACTCAAAAACACAACCGTCAAGCTTACTGATATTTTTGACTATGATAATAATTTATCATACTGCACTGTTACTTCTTGCAATTCTAAAAATTGCAAAACCTGTAAAATTTTGATTATAGATACACATTTTACAAGCAATTTTACTTCTAAGGAGTACACTTTACGTAGCCACGATGATCTGAACTGTAAATCTTCCAATGTTGTATATGGAATAGAGTGTAATTTATGTGGACTCATATATGTGGGCGAAACCAAAGGTAGACTAAATGCACGAATGAATGGTTACCGGTTTGAGATAAATAATTATGGTAACCAACTTATATACCAACACTTCAATCAACCGGACCATTCCGTGCTGTCTATGGGGGTAGAATTTTGGAAAAAATATACTACCACACTAATAGTCCTATTTTAAGTACACCATTCCGATTACAACGGGAGAACTATTGGATTAGAGAACTAGGCACTGCATCCCCATATGGATGCAATGATAAAATTGATAGAGTAGGAAACCTTTCTAGCCCAGGTTGTAAGAATGTTAATGTTTTACACTTGTTCAACAGAACTACACGTAACAAAAAAGTCATGGACATCGAAGTTACAATAAACCCACTATCCATGATGTTAGTTTTTCTAATCTTTTACCATTCATTCAGAAGCCTCTCGGATTACACCATATTCGAACCAAACTGTACTCTTTACCACTTTCCCGTCTAAATCAGTTACAAGAAGAATGCATATACAAAATTACTACAGATTTTGATACACCAGAGTTTAAACTTAACGCTATCATCATGGATATTGCATTTAAAAGGTTATTTAAACCTGCTCAGGAACACAATATACAGGACGACAACCGTCGCCAATTTCTTAAATTACATTATGCAAACAAAGGTAAAGATGCTATTAGTATTTCTAATATACTACTTAACAAACTAGTACAATCTAAAATCCCTACTTATTTCAAATATAACTCGCCACCTCTAATTTCCTACTTCTACAATAAACCCATTGCATCCAAAATTTTCAACTATAAACAAACTTTGCAGTGCCTAAACTTTCATAACTTTACTCCACCTACCTGCTCTTGCTCAGCGTTCCCATATATTTACAAACCAGCTGGGCATGTAGTAACAGGTGATCTCAATATAATTGAAAATACTAAATTAAGATGTCTTTTTTCAAAAGGCCCTAAATACAGGGAGGCTCAAACTTTTACTTGGGTAGAGAATTTCAAAACTATTATGGATTCTATTGAAGAGTAGATTAGAAGACATAAAGCTTGATACTTTATCCGACTGGATAAGGACAATTAGAAATTTTGTCAAGTCAAAGATTGCAAAACTTAATGGGTCTATGGGTACTAAACCTTCTTTAGTGCACAGGGACACTAAGGTTTCTGCAATCCTTACTGACATACATAACAGGTATGTTGTTGTCCCGGCTGATAAAGCTTCTAATAACATTATTTTCGTTTGTAAGAAATTCTATGTTGAATGTCTTATTAAGGACCTTGGTTTTGAAGGTATATCGGAGAATCCTACTTATACCAAAACTAATTTTACCAAAGATGAAGTTCTTTCCAATCTTAGGGGAGTCCTTGAGTCTTTTGGTATCAATTTAAAACAGGAAGAATTTGACCTGCCTTACTTGTATTGGATTCCCAAACTTCACAAAAATCCATACAAGGAAAGATATATAGCAGGGTCCTCTAAATGTACTATTAAATCATTATCAGTAATTCTAACACAAATTTTGACAGTCGTCAAAGATGGCCTTCAGACTTATTCAGATAAAGTCTATTCTACACCTGGCATCAACAAAATGTGGATTCTCAAAAATTCTAAAGAACTACTTGACCATTTTGTTTCTAATACTCTATCTTCGGTAAAAAGTATAAAAACTTTTGATTTTTCTACCCTGTACACCACTATCTCTCATGCTAAATTGAAAGAACGTCTAAAACAAATCAATTCACTTTTGATTCTTTTACAAAAACGGTAAACCAAGATATAAATATCTAGTGCTCAACAGGGATTCTGGTTATTTTGTGAAACACCATACAGACTGCAAACAAAAATATACTGAAGATACCATCAACAAAATGTTAGAGTTTTTGATAGACAACATATTTGTTGTGTTTGACAATATTATCTTTCAACAAACGATCGGTATACCAATGGGCACAAACTGTGCACCTTTGCTTGCTGATTTGTTTCTTTATTCATATGAATCAGAATTTTTACAGAACCTTGTCAACTCTGGAGAAAAGACTGTCGCTAAATCATTCAACTACACATACAGATATATAGATGACGTTCTTTCTCTAAATAATCCAAAATTGGAGAATATGTGAATGTCATATATCCAAGTGAGCTTGATATAAAAGACACGACAGATTCTCCATGTTCTGCTTCATTTTTGGACTTTTACCTCAATTTTGACGCCCATGAAAGGATACATCTGAAGCTATACGACAAACGTGATGACTTCAATTTTTCTATTATCAACTTTCCGTTTCTTTGCAGTAATATCCCTGCTTCTCCTGCGCATAGTGTATATGTTTCACAGTTAATACGGTACGGTAGAGCTTTTTCCCACTATGGGAACTTTCTGCAGCGAAGCAAATTACCTACAATTAAATTGTTGACACAAGAATATTGCAAGCCTAGGATGATCAGGGCCCTTAAAAAGTTTTATGGCCGTCATCACAATATTGTTGATAAGTATGTAGTCACTGTATCCCAACTTATACTTGATATATTTGACTTACCATAGTTCTCTGTTCCTTTCATTCTCGGAGTTGACTTGCACGTGACGGGTGTAGCTAGCTAGACACGAGGTGCTTACCGTTCCGGAGCACCCGGTCTCACTTCCTCAATGGAAGTTCCGTGTATAATATATTTTTCCAGTTTGGAAAGTTTTTACTTTGTTTTTGGGATTGTGATATGGACAAGGACTGGTATGTTTGTTTTATTTTTATTAAATCCTTTTTAATGCCTCTCTACATTATTATAGATCCATATTAAACATTTATTATTGGCAAGATCATTAAAGGAATTAGAGAGCAAGAAAAGTGATAATTTTGTTTTCATATTTTGAAATAGAAACAAAAAAGTTAATCACAAAATAAAATTAACTCTTCCACAACAAATAAACTAATGATTAATATTATCCAACGTGGATATTTTTCATAGTGATTTTTCGTCCTTGTGTAAAAAACTAAAAGATATTTATATATCGTAAATTGTAAAAACTTAATGTTTCTTACTAAAGAGATCCATCACAATAATTGTGCACAATATAAAAGGTATTTGAGACAATAATTTATAAAATCAATATTTTAATGATATAAAAACATAAATGAAATAGTTTCAATATTTGCTAAAACCAAAAATATAAATGACTTTGGAATATACATTATAATCAATAACAAAATATTAATGACATCAGATGTAAAAAAATCAAATAGTTAAATAATGATGTGATACATAACAATATAAAACAGTGAAATGATGACAGGGAATATAAATTTCTGAAAAGATTATTGAATAGTGACATAACAGTAAAACAGTAAAACGGTTAAAAGAAAAGTTTATCTACAAGGTTCCTAAAAGGCCTGAATAACTAACCTGAACTCTCCTCTCTCTCTCTCTCTCTCTCTCTCTCTCTCTCTCTCTCTTTCTCTCTCAAGCAGAAAAAAAATATTTCCAAACTAAAAAATTAATTTTCTGAGATGTCATTTACAAAATTTACAAAATTATCAGAAATACATATATATTTGCAAAAATTGTAAAACAGTAAAAGAAAAGTTTATCGATGAGGTTACCAAAGGGATTGTATAACTAACCTGAAAAGTCTCTCTCTCTCTCTCTCTCTCTCTCTCTCTCTCTCTCTCTCTCTCTCTTTCTCTCTCTCTCAAGCATCTAAAATTATTTCCTCAAATTAAAATAGACTTTCGTGGCATTATCAAAATTTTTCGAGATAAAATAAATACAATACATATTTATTTGTTAAAATTGTAAAAGAAAAATCATCCATCAGACATATATTTTCTTTATTTCAAAATTCAACAAAGTCAGTACATGTAAGGGCCTTTAATGGTTATTTACATTTTTGTTGTTATTAAAGAAACGTCAGCCATCTTGGACTTTAGGAAGACATGTATCATATACATGTAGATATATTTAATCTTTATGGACCAAGGACCTTAAATAACAATTTTTTCTTTCTATTGCCCTATTGGTTTTGAACACACACACACACACACACACACACACACACACACACACACACACACACACACACACACTTTATCATGCCATAAGCTAACCATACCTTTGCTAAAACGGCTGATTTAAATGGTTATGGATAAAAACACTTTGTGCAACAATCATACAAAATATTAGGTGGTAAACGTTAATTCGTCGTTAACTATAACACTTACACTTAGACCTTTCTGTTCGGATCTTCTTAATAAGTTTGAATGAGTTTATTATCAAAATATACCCTTCCACGGAATACATTTCACCCTTATAAGTGTTATTGAATACTATATATTTACAAAACTTGAAACCTAATTATATCTCTTGATATTTTTGACACTTTGCTTTTAGCCACAGCAAAACCTCTTTTATTTAACCCCTTGATAACTTTACCACATTGTTTAAAATTACCAAAAACTCTTGATAACTTATATACTACAATTTTAGTTAAAGTAAAACTGTATTAAACTTTACTATATAGATTATATCCATGGTAAACCCTTGATAATTTTATCACCCAGCTTTTACCCATTATAGCAAAACCACATTAATATGTTCATTGATGAATTTGTCACCTAACCAATAGTCATTATAGGAGAAGCTTGTTATAAGATTCTTTGTTAACAAAACTATCACAACAGTTATAAACTTGTTATAATGACATTTCATTACTTGTCCACGGTAAAAAAATCGTCAGTAACTTCACCAATTTACTGCTAAAAAATCATAAATTGCTATTATAATACCTCCCTAATCTCTCAGGCTACTTGGCCATGGTGCCTGAATTGTTTACAGCATATGCTTACAGATCAAATCGTTTTGTCTCACCAACTAGGTCGGAATTCAACTTGGATATGTCCTAGTGTGAGAAAGTTTTTCAGTTTCATAACTGTAGGTCATGGTTTCCTCCAGTCACTGTGGTTTTCTCCACCATCCCAGAACTGAAATCATCCCATTGTCTTAATGTTTTTGTGTGTCTCATGACTTTTGCATATTCAGACATTTTCCCGTTTTAGTAAAGTGAGGAACAAATTTTCCATTACATAAATGGATTTTTTAAAATTATACAATAAAAAAATCTGAAATGTTAAAGATTATTAAATGACTTTTTATGTAAATTTCACAAGGCTTATTGCATAAATATTTTTTAACATGTTTATTAATTTTCTTAATATTTAATATCATAAATAAATATTGTTAGCATGATAGAAAATTAAAATTTTTGCTGCAAAAAATTTTCAACATTCATTTTATTTGCTTGGATCTTTGATACAGAAAATTTTTCTAGCAATAATTTTAATTTTTTGTAACCAAATTACTGACAAACATATAAATTTGATGAAATAGTTTTTTGCAAATAGGAATAGCAATGTCAGCTTAGGTGAGAGAGCTAGCTAATAGAACAAATCCTGACAAAATAGGATGTTATTTAGTGATGTAATCGCCTAGTTAAATGTCATTGCCAAGCCTATATTCGCTTGTGACTAAATTCAGTGAAAACAAATCAGTTAGTGTGAAACAATTTGATCTCAATCATAAATATTATAATACAAACACTTATTACTCATTTTCTCTCAAGGGTCTCAGTGGCCGAGTGGTCTAGAGCGTTGCTTAGGGATCACAGTGAGAAAAACTGTCAGTTTGCTTGCCTATTTGGGTCGGTGGCTTTCTCTGGGCACTCTGGTTTCTTCCACCATCCCAGAACTGATTGTCTCCAATTAAGTGAAAAAATCTTGACTGGGCGTAAAACAACATTACTCCACTCCATTTTCTCTCAAACAAGATATAAAAGCACATGATTTTATTGTGTGGATAGCTTTTGTTAATCTTATAGAGACATAAAATCGAAAGGTTTGATTGAATTGGGTTTAACCCTCTAGTCAAATATATTTCACTTATACCAAGATGTCATCAGCTATTGGTGAAGTGGCAGAAATTTTGACCTTTGCAGTGCGCTTAGGTCAATATGAAGGGAGGGTTCTTTATTATGCCATGCCCGCCGTGACACACGCCGTGACACACGGTATCAATTTTTTAGGTCTTCTCTGAAGGACTTGTGACATTCTTTTCTAAATCCTGAATGCTTGGCAAAAGAAGAGTCACGTTTTTAAATTCTTTGTCAGACCAGGCCAGGGTTCAAACCCTGGCCTTCCAATTACGATACGAGCACTCTACCAACTGAGCTACCGTAGTGATCCCTTTACATAAAAAAGAAATTGTTGTTTTATTTTCAGACAATGTCCGGTGATATAACCAGGATTACACACTCTCATCCTCAGGCAATACAGGGGGCAGCACTAGAAAAATTCGCTGTTGATCAAGCACTTAGAATTTCTGATGATGTTAATGTTGATCAGTGTATAGGCAATCTTCTAACATTGATCAAGCCCATGGAAGATGAATCATTAGCAGTTCTTGAGAGAATAAACAAAAAACGAAAACTTGAAAAGGAGTAAGTTGCATTGAGACTTTATTTCTTAAAAATTTATTGTTTATGTTGTTTTGATTTTTGAGTATATTTAGAGACAATTATGTGGTATGTCTATGGACTGTAAAAGAAGTTGAGTTATACAACTATACGGGTATATCTTTTTTGTCATTTCCTGTGACTCAAAAACTTACCTGTTGGCTTACCTATGGTCTGTTAAAGAAACTTGATTCAGAAATAAAAGACCAAAAAAGTGCACATGATTCTTCTTAAACTTATAAATTAAAAGAAATATTATTATTTCTGAATGGTGTGGAATGTTAAAACAAGGGTTTTTTGTTCTTGCATCAAGGTAGTTAGTTCAGAGATGCTTGAGAATGCAGGAGTGCCAAGAACAAACATGACAACTTATCAAAAAAAAAAAAAAAAAAAAAAAAAAAAAAAAAAAAAAAAAAAAAAACAGACAAACATGTCTCACACTTAGATATGCCTCAAAGAAGTTCATATCCACAATCCAATTTTTGTGTCCACGTGACAATTTTTTCACTGATGTCAAGGTATTCAAATCTGGGATGGTTGAGGAAACTAGAGTGCCTACAGAAAACCAATTATTTTACAAGAGAAATGAGACACTAGGAACTGCTGGAAGAGGATTTGAACCTTGCCAAGGTTCATGACAGTGAGAAGTACTTTGATCCTAATTCAACACCTGGTTTCTAAGATTACAGTGGGTACCGATGCTGGTGGATTAAAACTCAACGAGGGTATCCATAACTCAATAGGCAGTACTTTGTGCTATCAGAAAATATAACATTTAGCAAAATTTTCAGCTGTCTTAATTTTTGAAATTTATTAAAACTTATGTTTTTTCCCTCGTGCAAAGCTGGGTTCGGAATAATATAATTTTGGAACTTTAGATTCATTTATTTCCAACTGTTTGGCTTATGTTTTTTATTATCAAACTTTTTGGTCTTAGTGTCACTGATGAGGAATGAATTTCCGAAATGTGCACATCTGGCACATCAAAATTCAACTGGTATTTGTGTTAAATATTTAATACTCCTGAGCGGGTGCCGCTGCTGATAGAGTAAAACTCCCCGAGGGTATCCATAACTGAGTAGGCAGTACTTTGTACTGTCAGAAAATGTACCATTTAGCAAAATTTTCAGCTGCCTTAATTTAGTAAAATTTGTTTAAAACTAATGTTTTTTCCCTCACGCAAAGCATTTCTTATCTGGATTTGGATTTATATAATTTTGGAACTTTAGATTCATTAATTTCCAACTGTTTGGCTTATGTTTTTTATTATCAAACTTTTTGGTCTTAGTGTCACTGATGAGGAATTAATTTCCGAAATGTGCACATCTGGCACACCAAAACGAGTACATTAGGCTGTCGTGTAAGTGTATGCATTTGGTAATTATACAATTATCCGATTGCAAAATACAATTGACTCTCGTTTGTCAATTTTTTAAAACTTTTTTCGAATACCAATCTGGGCAGATTTAATGTGAGAAAGAGTGTTGCTCTCAGAAGGTCGGTGGTTATTCTTCTGGCACTCTGGCTTTCTCCACCACCCCTGAACTGACCACCTCGATATAAATGAAAGAATCTTGACTGGGGCGTTAAACTGTAATATATAGTGTTCCTAGAAATTATTGAGGAATTCTGAAGAAAACCGAATTTCTTACACTATTCAATAATCACAATGAAAACACCAAAATAGTAACATTGTTTTAGATCAGTATTTCCAAAATACCAATGTGTTCGAAATATTATCATAAAAAATTCTCAATCATTTCTAGGAATACTTAAGTAAATTTGAATTTTCCTCAAAAGTGAAATAACTGAAAAAGAACAAATAGCTTTCTTCTCTCCTTTTTTTTTCAAGTGGTAATACATTGACAGTGATTTGCATAACAAAATGTTTCTAACGTGCATTCTAAAGATGATTAAGGTAAATTTCAAACTAACGACGGTGAAATGACTGAAAGTGGTGGAGTTAAATACAACCAGCAGAAGCAATAATTCAAATACAAGACAACACTTGAGTACCCGAGACCAATACATAAACGACGCGATAAAGGCTGCGCGTGCATGCTACAGAATTAATGATTGGTGTGGTTAAAAATATTTATGTTACTGTACAGGAAGAGATCTCGGGAAACGAATATTTAAACATTTCCCGTCTTGTATTAAACAATATCCCTCTGCAAAAATTTAAATGCATCTAGTGTTCATAAAAAATAAAATGACACATTTAATGAAATGGATCGATACCCACTTGAGATGGCGAGGTTCAATTGCTATTGATTTTTCATCCACTAACCAAACAGTAACTTTGACATACTCAAAATTTTGAAATAAACAACTTTCAGTAAACAGGTATGAAAAATGGCATAAATATATAGAGAAAATAGGACCATTGTAAAATACTTTGATATACCGAAACAAATGTTGACAAACGAGAGTCAATTGTATTTTGCAATCGGATAATTGTATAATTACCAACTGCATACGAAAGCCTTATGGACTCGTTTTGGAAAAAAAATCGCGTAACATCTCACGTAATAACACGCGACTTTCGTGAATTAACGCTTAACTTTCGCGAAATAACGCCCTACGTTTAATTTTATAAAGGTAACTTATTTTTTTTATCTGTTTTTTTTTGTGTTGTCCTTTATTGACAACATGAGTTAATAAATTAAAATGAGATCGTGCATTTGTGCTTTTAAGTTGACAATATATTAGCTTTGCAAGTCTACATCTGAAAAAGTGCTCTCTAACAGTCGACATAAAAGATCTGAAAAGTTGACAACCATTTCTAACAAGTCGTCACAATCATCTAAAAAGTCAACAAAATCGTTGTCGAGTCATCATTATTATTATTTGATAAGTGAACATAAAATCCAACAAGGCGCTAAACATTTGACAAGTCGACTTAAAAATCTAACAGCAGAAATATAGGGTGTCTTTGGGCGAGCAGTTCTCGGCACGAGATCGTTGTTCTTGTGCAAAACTGTAGCCCAAACGCTGAGAACACGAATCAGCAGGAGTGAGAAGAACAAAGATGGCTGCAAACTAACGGTAGGTAAATAACCGTTATGTGTTATGTATTTTTTTACGTATCCCGTTACACGTGGGATTTGCTTACAGTTGCCGTCATGGGAGGAGCGTAAGATGACATTTCGCCGTCCAATTGACTGGATTAACCACGTGGTTTGGACTTCTTGTCTTAAAACTTGTAAGTTGTCAAAACTATTTAGTATAAGGTCATTTTCGCACAATTCTTCAATACAATTATAATCGCTAACATTTTTAATTTAGAGTATGTGTAAAATGCGTCGCTGGCCGCCATATTAACTATTAATGAGGTTATTCCCAGTGTTATGGCGATTTTGCACGAGAGCAATTTTTACTCGACTCCAGTGTTCAAAAAACAGTCTCGCCCAAAGACACCCATACTGTCATACTGGAATTTAAAACTCAACCAATGCCGATCGCTCAGTATCATAATAGCCGTTGCTGACGGAAATACCGTGTACTTTGTTATGATTTACTGATTTCTGTCTAATTTTATTCTGGATTAGAAACACACACACACACACACACACACACACACACACACACACACACACACACACACTGTATATATATATGTATGTCATTTTGAAACAAAGTCCAGATCATAGGCAGATCAAAACTCTGTAGTTTGTGGGGTGGGTCATTATTCAACAGGGTCAATTTTCAACGAAATGAGGTCATAATATGTCGAGAAAAAAGTTATCAACCTCTTAAAAATGACCCAGGGTTTAAATTTCACGAATTTTGGCGTGTCGAAATTTTTAACGTTGAAAAAGCACTCCTGGTGTAATATTCAACGTTGAAAAATGGACCCCGGATCAATTTTCAACCCGGGTCAAAATTCTTCATTACAGGCGGAACTACCTTAATTCATGAAAAGTCTCTTTTTCTCTGTGTGTGTTTGTGTGTGTGTGTGTGTGTGTGTGACAATTAAATATGTTGATATGCCTTAATCAGGCGATATTTGGAATAAAATAGTAAAATCTGGTTTATATTTAGTATTTACGAATTTTTTATAATAAGCCACATTTCTTATCAAGTCTGTTTCATAAACTTAAAAAAAAAAAAATAATATAATTATCTGTGTGTTTTATTACCCAACCCTGCGACATAATGAAATAAACACAAATGCAATTATGATATTAGCGGACTTTTAAATCTGATTAAAATGTCGCAGACGATATACTGATGGGATTGTGATGCTTGATATCTGCATGGAAAATATTTTTCGTATACATGGTGTTATTGGATTTTCCCTATATTTCTACGTGTTTGTCATGTTCACGAGTGAATATTTTCAAATACCAAAGCAATATTATTATGTGCTACGTCATATCGTTATCCCTGCGCCCTGATTCACATTTTGCTTATAGAACAGGTAAAGAGCATATATACTGTATATAAACAACACACACACACGATTGCTTATAGAATGGGTTATCGGTGAAGATATATCCAAACAGGTAAGGTGAATTTCTTATTTTTTCATATTTAAGAATTGATTATCGGGGTAGATATATTTACAGGTAAGGAGAATTTTATGAATTTTACATTTTCAATGTTTTTGACACTGGATTTCAATTTAAAATAACTCATGACCATGCCCATAACAATTTATTTTTGAATATTGATTGTGATAATATGACGTAATTTTTTAAATATATAAATATCTGCGTATGCTGTATATCCGCTGCTCTTTAATTTAAATCTAAAAGGGGATCACGATGGGCAAGTAGTGAAGGTTTTAGCCTAGTAACCTAAATCGCCTCATTGCATTGGGTTCCACCACCGTAAACCTTAAGTGAGAGAGAGAGATCATCCTTGAAGCAGTTCAGTATAAATATAATGGGATAAGTGGTCTGTGGTGTTTCATAATTATATGCGATAATTACGGGCAAGTGCACTAGTAATATTACTGTAATGCGGATAAACACATTTGTAAAAACTTGCATACCATATATGCTTTGTAAAAATTATCATTTAAAAAATCTATAAAAAAGCTGAAAAATTACTGATCTGAAGTAAAACAGCATCCAACTAACCAAGCAAAAAGGAAAAATTTAGCAGTTAAGTTCTTATATATAAATATGTATATAATATATACATGCACTTTACTTAACCTGACATTCCACAGTTGAATGGCTGCAGACGTGTAGGATATATATATATATATAACGAAACTACCTGCGTAGACTTTGGGAAATAAAAATAACTTGTTAAAACAGAA